>PVJC01027434.1:0-23585 GCA_004026665.1 Murina feae
CTTGACCGGAATCAAACCTGGGACCCTTCAGTCTGCAGGCCGACGCTCTATCCACTGAGCCACACCGGTGAGGGCCACAGAGACTTTTTAAAAATTCAGATATGCTCACTCATATTAATTAACAAAATAAGCTGGTGAACAGAGTGGGCCCAGGGACATGGAACAGAGTGTGGAATCTCAGAGGGAAGGTGGGGGAGGGAGGGTGGGTGGGACATAACCAACCAAGGACTTTGTGTGCTTACAGTATACGCTTGGCCCATGGACACGGACAGTGGGGAGGTGAGGGCCTGGAGGGGGTCCTTGGAGGGAAAAAGAGGACATATGTAATACTTTCAACACTAAAGATTTAAAAATAAATAAAAGCACGCAAACACACATACACAAATTCGGATATAATTCACATGCCATAAGGTCACCCTTATAAAATGTACATTGCATAAGATTGGCCTTTTTTGTTGTTGTTGCAAAGTGGCAGCCCCATCACAACTAATTCCAGACTTTTTCTCTTTACTTGTTTGTGTTTTTTTTTTTTAAATTTTTATGCTTTGTTGTTTTTTTTTTGTTTTAAATATTTTACTGATTTTTTTACAGAGAGGAAGGGAGAGGGATAGAGAGTTTGATCAGCTGCCTCCTGCAGCAACTGGGGATGTGCCTGCAACCAAGGTCCATGCCCTTGGCCGGAATCCAACCTGGGACCTTTGAGTCCACAGGTAGACACTCTATCCAGTGAGCCAAATCAGCTAGGGCTCATTTTTATGTTTTTATTGATTTCAGAGAGAAAGGGAGAGAGAGAGAGAGAGATCGAAACATCCATGATGAGACAGAATCATCCATCAGCTGCCTCCTGTGTGCCCCACACTGAGGACGGAGCCTCTCACCTGGGCCCTGACCCGGAGTTGAATGTGACCACCTGGTTCCTAGGTCGACGCTCAACCACTGAGCGGCACCTGCTGGGGCTCCACGCTCTTACTACCCATCAGAAAGAAGGGCTTCCTAGCCCTGGCTGGTTTGGCTTAGGGGCTAGAGCATCAGGCTTGGATCTAGCAGGGCCAGGGTTCGATTCCTGGGGGGAGGGAGAGTGGGGAGGGAGAGTGGGGAGGGAGAGTGGGGAGGGAGAGTGAGGTCACATTGGTAAAACCAATAGAATGGGAAAAATCTCTTTTCATGGGGGCGGGGGAAGGGGAGCAAGTGTTTGCTGAACAGTAACACCATAAACTACAGCCCAGGCAAAGTAAGACAATTAGGGGCAACATAGTGAATTTTCAAAAAGTTAAATTTATTAAGTCTAACTTTATGTTGAAATTAAGCCCTTTGTCCTTTTTAAAGTAATAATGTTCTTTCTTTCATAAAATTATGGTAATTGAAAGTAATAGAACTTTAAGAATTTTTATCATTTCACAAAATAAAAAGTTAGAAACCCTATGTTAGTCCCCCAAAATTTAAGGACAATTTCATTAGTCCAAGAAAATAAAATAAAATCTAAAAATTTACAAGGAAAAAAAAAATTCACAGACCACAGAATGTAATCGCAGGTCTGTCTGGCTCTTATTCACTATTCAGAGGCTACTCCTTGGACTGCAAAGACACTAATTTTCTCCCTTCTCAGGTATCATTACCCCAAATGCTTGGGATTAGGAAAGTCTAGTTTTAGAGAAGTAAAATGTCAGTACTTATTTCTAGTGATCTAACTTTTATCTTAAAAATAGTTCTATTTACTCTTCAGATCTATATATAAACTTGGTTTTGTAATACTTGGGGTCATGTAAATCTTTCATACCTCTGATGTGAAAATTTTAACAGGCAGGACATAAAGAATAATGGCCTATGACTCTAACTTGAAAAAGATGAGCTATTACGAAGATTAACATTTAAAAAGTAGATAGTGGCGTTCCTTCCAATGTGAAGGACACATATTTAATAGTTTTGCCTGTGTACAAGTGTTTATAAATACTATTGATTTTGTCACAGCATGATCAAATATTAAAACTATGCAAAACAGCGGTGCAGTGTGTTTTTCTTTTTCTCACAGTGCTGTTGAAAGAATGAAGCAATTGGCACTCCTGTCATGACTGATTCACTCATTTCACTCCTGCCTCCACAGCCTATTCCACCTCCTACTCTGCCTCTTCGTCTTGGTTTTTTACTTGTGATATTCTCCAGCTTTAGGCATTATTAAATATTAAAATGCTATAGCTACCTCATCTGTTCCAAACTGGGGTGGGATGGAAGAATGTGACACTGAAATATGCGATATATACAGAAAAGCTTATACAGAGACTTTCAAATTTGTCAAAACACTAATTTCCCATGAGTCTTGCTTTAGCAAATGAAATTTGCAATTATAAAACAACTAGAGGCCCAGAGCAAGAAATTAGTGCACAGGTAGGGTCCCTAGGCCTGGCCGGCGATCAGGGCCAATCTGTGGGGTGTTTGGTGGGGCGATTGGGGGGGCCCCACTGGCACCCACCTTGGCAGGCCTGGGGCCTGCAGGCTGGGGAAAGCTCCTGTGTTGAGTGTCTGCTCCCTGGTGGTCAGTGCACGTCATAGCAACCGGTTGTTCCACCGGTTGTTCCGCCATTCAGGCAATTTGCATATTAGGCTTTTATTACATAGGATAGGATGACTTACCAGTCAGGATTTGTGAAATAATGTCACAATATGGCAACTGCCTTTTATTATCCTACGAATCTTGTCCATAACTGGAGAATTTGATCCTATATATTTAGATTTCATAAATGGTCAGATATAAAATAAGAGGGAGACAGGCAACCATGAACCAGTAAGGGATGTTTCCAAAACTGGGATGAGAACTTAACTCACCAGTTTTGAAACTCACATTCATGTCATACTGACAATTTAAATGAAGTATCTGGAGTATCTATAGAAGTGACATTTCCCTGTAATTTTTAAAATGTAATTCTTATTAAACATTTTAAAATGTGCTTGCACCATAAGCAACATACCTGCAGGTATGATCATCACTCACACTTGCAATTCCTTGGCCTTCTTTGGGGTCAAACACCAAACCATTAATGAAATCTGAATGGCCTTCTAAAACCTGACATAAGGGGAAAAATTAATAAGAACACAGGAAAAAAACTACACTATTCCTACCTAATATTTTTACTTCACTGCCTTAAAAGCTTTCACTGCATGCTTCTCTTTTCCATAAATATTTCTTAGCAATCTGCTATTTTTAAAGCATGATTTATACACCCACTTTTCTGAAGGTTTTTCTTGGAAAGAAACTGATTATTCAACACAGTGCTATTAGCTTAATCTTTCTTTTCTAGTATGCATTTCTTACAAAAACACCACTTTTTCTTTTTACTGTACCTGTCCTCATATCACCTTCTTTCTCACTTATTACATAAAGTTTAAATAAAAATTAAAGCTGGAACTTTCCAGGAGCACTGAGTTAAGAGTCCCCCTCAACTATCTGCTTCATACTTACAGCTCTGCACACTTGCTGCTGCCTAATAAACACGTAGGATGAACTTCACATTCTAAGGTCTTTATTCACTTGTTTAATGTGACTGGCAGCACTGGAGATAGCAGTATTACCAGCCCACAATCACAACAACCCACAGATTTGTTTCTGGCTAGAGAAGGAACAAAGAGGCAAGTGCAAGGTGGAGGACTATGTGAGCCAGCAAGGAGTATTTCTTCCTCCATTCATTTCAAAAGCTCAAATGTGATTAGTTAGAAGATTAATGGAATGCTTCTATTTTGAACTGCTATTCAGAAATATATCGTGAAGAAAAATTTTTGATTTAAATATTCTTGTGTAACTTTAACTCAAATCTTCTAATCATTCTTCAAAGCTTATGTCACAGTGTACAAGACAAACTAAATTAATATTTAATTTTAATGTCTATGAATCCTAGTACATTAACTTTTATTAAATCCTCATCTCACCTGAAGATATGTTTTCATTGATTTTTGAGAAAGAGAGGTAGAGAGAGAGAGAGACAGAGAGACAGAGAGACAGAGAGAGAGGGAGGGAGGGAGGGGGAGAGAGAGAGAGAGAGAGAGAGAGAGACAGACATCTATGTGAGAGAGAAACATCGTTCGGTTGCCTCCCATATGTGCCCTGACAAGGATCGATCCCGAAAGCCAGGATGCTACAAGTAACTGAGCCACACCGGCCAGGGCCCCCTTTTGTTTCGTGGTGAGAACATTTAAAATCTACCCTTAACAACTTTCAAGTATCTAAGACAGAATTGTTAATTATACTCACCATGATATACACTAGTCCCCAGATCTTATTCATCTTGTGATTTGAAGTCTGTACCTTTTTGCCCTCATGCCCACATCTCTCCTACTCCCCAGCCTGATTTTTGCTGCCATTCTACCCTCTGTTGCTATGAGTTAAGCTTTTTAAAATTCCACATTTAAGTGAGATCATACAGTATAACTGATCCCTGAACAATGTGGAGGTTAGGAGTGCTAACTCCCTGAGCAGTCAAAAATCCTGACCCCCCCTAAAACTTAACTACCCTCAGTATCTGTTAGGAGTTGGTTCCAGGACCGATACAAAAATCTGAAAATGCTCAAGCCCTCTTTATAAAACGGTATAGGTCAACGCAAACAGTTGGCCCTCCACATCAGTGCACTACCAACTATGGATTGAAAATAGTTGGAAAAAAAAAAAAAAAAGCCACGTATAAGTGGATCGGTGCAGTCCAAGCCTGTATGGTTCAAGGGTCAACTGTATTTGTCTTTCTCTGTCTGACTTACTTTACAGAACTATTTCTTACAACAACAGAAAACTCACATATAAGGCTTACAGTGTACAAAGCAGTGTTTTAAGTGTTTTATATGAATCAGCCCATAATTCTATAAAGCAGATGCTATGATTATCCCTATTTTACAGGTAAGGGAAAAAGCACAGAGACTAGGAAGGTGACCAAAGTCATACAGTTATTAAAGTGGTAGAGTTGGGCTTCAAACTCAGGCAGTTTGACCCTGTGTCTGTGTGCTTAAAAAATTTGTAACCCTGCCTTGCACTATGCTGGAATGACTGTTTCTCTGAAGTTTGACTGGTACACTATGTGTCTTCATGTCCATTATACTACTACTACATACCAATGGTGAATTTCGAATTCTCCCTCTTTTGCTGTGCCAACCTAATATATTAATTTATTCAGTGATATCAGATTAATATTCTGCAGTCCTTACTAAGAACCTACTTGGCCTAAAATAGAGTAAACGAGACCCTAAATAATATACTTTAAAGATGACCATAAAATATCACCTTAAGTTAGGATAAATCTAATGTAAAAAAAAAAGAAATAATGTTTTAAAATAAACTGTAAGTTTAGAAGTTATACTTGTCAAGCATACCTTGTATTCATTTTTATCTTGAAGATCAGACGTAAACAATCTAATTTTCATATCAGCAGCTGAAGTACAAAATCTGGAAGCAAAAGAAAAAACAAGCAAACCCACTTTTAGCCTCTGTAAATAGAAGTTCTCATCCGTACCTTCCAAATTCCCACCAATCACCAAAGCTACTTCATCACGCATAGTAATGCTTTCTTTTGGGCAGAAGGGGTATGTTGTAACTTCGTTATAAAAAAATGTTATCAGCCATTACTGCAAGCAGAAGGTATGTAATTTAAGAAAATATACCAAGTTTAGTATATTCTTAATTTGTTTTTTAAAAAACAAAAGTGCACATTTTATTATAAATCTATCAATTTAACTTCTTCTTAAGAGAATAAAAAGATGTGATTTAAAAAGTATCCTTAGTTTAGCTAGGTCAATATTAGACATTAAAAACATCAGTCTTTGGCTTTTTAGTTATCCATAAGCTTTTTTATTTTTTCTTTTCCTCTAAATAAATTAAATTAGATGAGAGAAGATAAAAGCTGGAGTATTATTGATACTGATCCTACACTATTTTTTTAGCAGTTCATTAATGCACAGTTCACTAAGACACAAAATCTAAGCAATAACTATTTTTTAAATTAGTTTGCCTTTAACGCTAAAATTATTAGATTCTTAGTATGTCAGATTATGGCTGGGGAAAAAATAAAAATTATATTTATATATTTTTAAGAATTTTATTTCTAATTGTTTTAGGTGAATGAGTATCAAACAGACCTAAATTTCTTTAGTTCTGACTACATTAAAGTTAAGCATTTTTTCTCAGCTAACAAACGTATTCAACAACATTTAAATAAAATAAAAGCAAGGTTCCTAATTTGTGGGTACATCTGTTACCATGTCTTCTCAGTGATTGGGGAGGGGCATACGGAGGACCTCAGTGATAAGTAGGGTGGAACAAAGGTAGGTTTAGAGTTGTGAGTATAAGAAACATAGAATTTATTCTTGTATTTTTATTTATTAATTATTGTATTGTTTTCCATCCAAACAACTATAAACCTACATTTGTCCCACCCTGCACATAGCTCTTTTGGGCACGGATGCTTTATTTCATGTATATAAATAGAAGGTAAGAAAAACTAAAAAACAAAACTTAATCTACCTAACTGTCCTTTTTGAATCTGTCCCATTATTGTTTTGGGTATTCCTTATTTCCCACACAGAGGAAACTCTAGAACAAATTTATTACAACATTACTAATGTGCGGGTCTCTCCTAAAGCAGGTTTTCTCATAGTTATGTCATAAAGAAATCACTGAAAAGTCTGTTCAAAATTCATCTCTAAAACAGATAACGTCTATTTCAGAAGGTTTAAAAAAAAATATCTCAAGCAAAAGTGTTTGTAAAGAAGGTATAACTATGAGGCCAACTTCAGTAAAAATACAAGAACAAAAAAGTTATAGAAGTCAAAGCATTTTTTCTTAATAAAAAATAAATAATTAAAATAATCAAATCACAAGACTTTAAGAACTGAAGTAAGATGAACAGTTTATTCACCATCAAGTGGGTATGGAAAAAGAGAAAATGGAGAGAGAGAGCGAGAACAGAATTTAAGGCAACTAAATGCTAAAGATAAAATATAAAATATTATGAAGAGATTCTAACTGTAGGATAAAAGTTAATGATGATAAGAGAAATATAAAGTTATCTCAGTCATCCTGACAGACTATTATTCAGTCATGAAAAAAGACTACATATTGTGAAATGCCATGAAACAAATGTAAAGGAAAATAAAAAAGTATAAAAACTTACATATATAAGTTTAATTAGAAATGTATAAATTTACCAACGAAAATGGAAAGACTATTAGGTGTATAGCTGGCATCTAAAAATTTTTTTGTATATTCTAAACTTGATATAATAAGTATGTATTATTTTTATAATAAAAATACGTAATTTATTTGAAAACAAAACTGTGCTGTCAGCTTGCTCTAAAAATATTGTTTTTAAAATTAATGACTTGTTAATATTTTGAATTTATAGTTTATATTGGTCCAGTTCCAAAGTAGCTTTGAAGCAGCTAATAAAAAAGCAACAACAACAAAAAGATGAAACAATACAGCAAATCCATTTAAAAAGGGACAGGAGAGCAGGCACCAAACAAAACCATGAGAAAAAGATGGTTTCTAGAGTTTTCAGAATCTCCTACGAAATGCAGACTGCTGACTTTTTTTTTAGCTGCCGGCTCTGAACATTTCCTTTTAATATAAAAGGAAATGAACAGCACACTGGCTATTAACAATAACATACGTATGTTGAGAAGAACTGTTATGTAGATTATTCAAAATTCAGGCAGCTAACACCTGTAAAAGCTTCTGGAACAAATCATAGAACAATCTTGTTGTTGGTGAGGATTCTGAAGGCAGGAAATAGAATGCACACTAAAAAGTGCTCAACATCATTAATCATCATGACATGTCATTGTGGTACCAACCAGAATGTTAAAATTAAAGACTGCCAACAATAAATGCTGGAGAGTAACATCCTTAGATTATTAGTGGGAACATAAAATGATAGAACCATTACGGAAACTGGTACTTTCTTAAAATGTTAAATACACATATCCCCTCTGAGTCAGTAATTCTCCCCCTTAGACAAATGAAGCCATTTATACAATAAAATCTGTATACAGAGATGCTCGTAGCAGCTTTAGTCATAACAGCTAAAACTGGAAAATGTCCGATTTCCACTTATAGAATGCATATAAATTGCAGAATATTTATACAATGTAATGGAATACTCCTCAAAAATAAAAAATAAAGAAATGAAACATTGGTATACACATTATGGATGAATCGAAAAAACATTAAGCCAGACCCAAAAAATATATTCTGCATGATTTCATTTATATGAAGTTGTAGAACAGGCAGAACTAATTTCTGGTAATAGAAACTAGATCAATGAGCCCTAGTCTGTTTGGCTCAGTGGATAGAGAATTAGCCTGTGGAGTGAAGGTTCCCAGGTTTGATTCCGGTCAAGAGCATGTACCTTGGTTGCGGGCACATCCCCAGTAGGGGGTGTGCAGGAGGCAGCTCATCAATGTTTCTCTCTCCCGATGTTTCTAACTCTCTATCCCTCTCCTTTCTTCTTTGTAAAAAAATCAATAAAATATATTAAAAAAAAAAATGGACCAATGGTTTCTTTGGCAGGGAATGGGGGGCAGGAATTGACTGGGAAGGAGCATCAACAATCTTTTTCGGTGACAGAAATGCTAAGTGAGTGGGTTACACAAGTGTCTGCATTTGTCGACACTGATGAAACTGTCCCCTTAGTGCTGAGAGCTTCCCTGTATGTACTTTATCCTTTAATTTTAAAAAATTAGGTTAGCTCAGTAAACACTAACTTGTGGACGGCTAAATACTGTTTACTAAAAGAAATTATCTTTTAGACGTGGTCCTTGTGGAAGCAAGGTTAGTGTTTGTAACAAACCTGAAATACTCTGACATATTATGGCCCTTATGAAGAAGGCCTTAGAAGGCAGTGTTATGGTTTTTCTCAAAAAGCAATTGTTCTTTTCAAATGTCTTCACAAAAATGGAAATGCAAAGATTAGATTAATTTTATGTATTGTTAAACATAAAACTGACCTTGGGCTATGTATAGGGCAGTAAGGTTGATTAATGACTCAATTAAATTTAGTTCTTTTAACAGACTTATACTTTCAATAAGTGGTAACCTTCGTGAAGAATCTGTGAAGACAAAATGATTCAGATGAATCTCAGGTAGAGTGCTTTGTCGTAGGCCCAACCAGGTACTCAAGCCATCATTGCTTTGACTACATATTTAAACCACAAATTCAGACAATAAGCCTAAATTATGAAATAATAGCAAATGTTAAAATATGTACCATCTAGAGCTGGAGAAAATGGAAATAGAGGAAAAAAGTCCTTAATGATCAAAGGCTTCAGATCACTTAACACAGAGGACGTTAATAAATATTGCACTTAATAATAATTTTAAACTTACTTGATTATTGGAGGAAGTGAATCAAGTTTAGTCTCTGGGCTCCAAGCTATGCCACCAACTCTGATTCCATGGTGAATTGTTTGTAGTGTTTTATACTGAAGGCCATCAATGTCTGCTTCTTCCTCCTAAGCGAACACAGTCAATGTTACAGTAAGTTATGGGAATATTGTAATACTCCATTTTGTGATAATAAAAATTTACCAGGAGACTATGTACAGTAAGTCCTCACTTAATGTAATTGATAGGTTCCTGACTTTGGGCAAAATGATGTATAACAAAACCAGTGTTTTTTAGAAGCTAGTTAATATAAACAAGAGTTAAGTTCATATGGCATATTTCTGGTAAAAAAAAATCACCAAACTTCTAAAGACCCAAACAACTTCTAATATTAAACATTGAACTGTGAGCTATATCTAATTGTAAGAGCATAAAGTATTTATTATCTGGTTCTTTACAAAAAGTTTATTAATAAACTGTTTCCTGTAGTAAAATATTTGCTTCAGAGTGAAGAAAAATGACCCCAGAAGGAAGGCCTCAGATGTAAGGAACAGTGAGTTAAAAAAAAAAAAAAAGCAAACAGGTGAGTAAACTAAACAAATATTAGCCACATAAAACAACATCAAATTTGTGGGTTAAAAAATAAATGCAAATGATAGCTAAACTATGACAACAGTAGAAGTCTGGAGGGGGTGATAACAGTTCATGTGTCAAAGGTCCCTGTTTTGTTCATAAAGTTAAAGATATTAATTTTGACTTTGTTTAAGTATGCATGTTAAAGTGTCTTTGGTAACCATTAAAAGAAGAAAAATGGCATGCAAAACATAAACTATTGAGAAAAAAAAGGAAAGGAGGGGGGACAGAAGACAAAAGATCCCCACACATTCCAGTGTTTTCAATAGTAAAAAACTAAAAGTAAACCAAATATCCAATAGAGAATCAATCACTGTAGTATATTCATATTATAAAACACCATAAAACGGTGAAAATAAATGAAGTGAAAAATGGAGGAATCTAACAAATATATCAATAGCAACAAACTGGAGAACACAATACAGAATAATTTCACTGATATAGCTTAAAACATGAAAACAATATGGATTTGCAACACCTGTAGTAACTATAGAGAAAAACAAGGAAGCTTAGAACATGAAGATTCAGACGTGGTTTCCTCTTGGGTGTGAGAAGGGCAATAAGGACAGAATACCCAAGGGGCTTCAAAAGAATTGCTAATATTCCATTTCCTCAGCTAGATATGCAGGAATCTATTTTATTATTATTCGCTATACTGTATAACAATATCAATATATACTTAAAAACACATTCTATAAGCTTAAAACACAGTGCTTTAAAAAATAAATAAACCATGGTTTTATTATTTAAATCAATACCCTGTGTCTGAAGACAAAAGCAGAATGGTTTTTTCTTCTCCTTTTTATACATATTTTTATTGGTTTTTAAAGAAGGAAAGAGAAACATTGATGTGAGACTGAGACATGGATCGACGGTCTCCTTCCCACCCCCTACAGGGATCAAGCCCGCAACCCAGGCATGTTCCCTGGTCAGGAATGAGACCAGCAACCTTTTGGTGCACGCGACAACACTGGCCAGGGCAAAAGCAAACATTTTCCAAAGAAATCTTCTATGTTAAAGGACTAGCTATCTTTTATAAGAGCTTATGGAATTATAAAATATCAGGAAAAAATCTAGAGCAGGTAAAACTTGATGTTTAATGGAATACATGTGTCTGTATATGGAAGGGAATTATCTGAAGGCCTGCTCTAAGAATTTCATTCATCCTGAATCCAAATGCAAAGTTTTGTAATGTGGACTTTAATTGAATCCCAGAGAATGTGTTGATTTTTCTGGGATAGTCTTTGAGATCTTAACAAAGTCATTTCACAAGTACATTACACGTCTTTCTCTACATAATTCAGATGTCCCTTGAACATAAATTCAAATTTCAGATGAACTTAGAGTTAACAGCAAAAAGTTTTTCCATAAGTGAAAAAAAAAGGATAAAAATGTATTTATCAAAGAAAGAAAAACACTGTCAAATTTTATTACTTCGTAATTTGTGGGTATAAAACTGTATGGCTAACAGCCAGATATACCAAGGCAGCAACCACTAAACACTTCTAAAATAAGGTTAGAAGCCTAATCATAGCTGACTTCATAGTTTGAGTTACATCTATTTTTCTACACTTGACAAATCAATCTTCTAAAAATGAAGTTCTTACCATCAAAACAGACATTATTTTGCTACTATAACAATAGCGCTGACAATTAGGTCTTGTAATTTGTTATTTAAAGTATATGAGGAATTATTTGGTGGTCATGGGGATAAAGAAATCCCAGGGACTGTACAGTCTGAGCTTTCTGTATTACCAGTGAAACCTTTTTTTCCTGGCAGCGATGTCTGCTATTCAGTCAACTAAAAGGCCAAGGGTGTGTGTGTGGTATAGGCAGAGACAAATGCTATTTTGGGTGTAGGCAGTATTGTATAGGCAGGAAATTAAGATGCTTTGTGGAAAACTTGCCATAATACACATCATTATACAAGGCTCCAGCATATCTGAGGTTGGAGCCGAGTGAGGCTGATGGAAGGGCTAGTCTAAGGATTTGAAATGGGCAGGCTTTCCTATCGCACCCATTTAAGGCCAAGTATGGAATTTTAGTTGGAGGAGCCTGTAAAGTGTACCTACTCTGTTTCTTTCATTGAATGCTTGAATCTCTAGTATATCGTCTGAAAACAAGCGTTTGCACAACCCTTTTCTGAACACCTTCAGTGAGAGGGAACTAGCTATTTCTTGGGAGGAGATTATTCCATTTAGGGTAGATCTAATTATTAGAAGAGTTCTCTTTAACATGAAACCAAAATCTTTTTACATGTAAATTCTACTCATGATTCCAAATTCTGCTTTCTGGAACTACACAGAGTAATAAGTCTAATTTAGTGATGGCAAACACCTAGCCATAACTGATTTCCCCGTAGGGGAACAGACTCAGAGAAGACTTGGCATCACTCTTGACAAATAACACAAAATACATTTACCATTCTGAGTCTAATCCGTCTTTTATGCAAAGTTTTAAATATGTGAATACCACTCTGAAATTTGTCGTCAAGGACATTACCTCCACACACTGCTGAGAACTGAAATAAACATTACTGCCACTTTATAGTGACTAGAGCTGTGCAGTCCAATATAGTAGCTACTAGCCCCATGGGGCTTTTAAACACTTGATATATGTATAGTTCAAGCTGAGACATGTAGACTTTATAAAGTGCAAAATCCATACCAGATTTCAGTTAGTATAGAATACAAAATATCTCAATTCTTCCTATTGGTTGTACATAAAATATTTTGGATATGCTAGGTAAAACAATAATTTCATGTGCTTTTCACTTTCCATAATGTGGTTACAACATTTAAATTTATATTTGTGGCTCATGTTATATTTCTATTGGACAGCACGGAATTAGCTCTCTTTGGCAGTTTAATCATTGCACTGATTCATGGTGAACATCCAGGTGATTAAAAACTGAGTCACAATTCTCCCTTTTAGCTCTAGTAATCTATCATATTAAGACTTTATATTCATCTTTATTAAATTTTAGCTCTTTCAACTTGACCCATTAGTTACATATATTATATAATATTTGGATTCTGAGTAGTCTGACATACAGTATGTACACAGACAGTATGTTAAATGAATTCTGCCATCCAAAACATTAGTTATCCTTCTCAGCTTCGTGTTCTTGCCTGAGTCAAGTGTTCCCATACAAGTCCCAGTAGAGGCCTCAATTCATTATTGATGACCCTTTGAATAGACTTAGAACCTTTCATGCTTCCTCTCCCATCTACAAATAGGACTTTTATTGAAGATTTCTTATTACACTGGTTTAAATTTAAACATCTCCTGATGGCAGGATCCTTGCTTTTTTTTAACATGTATCACCAGTTCCCACATCAGATCTGCACTGCATAAATATTTGACAAATATATGACATCAATCAATACTATCATTCAGCTTGAATTTCCATCTTTCAAAAGAACACTATCAGATTCTGAAAAATGCTTTGTTGAAATTCAAATTCAAGACATTGAGAGTGTTTTTTTTCACCAGTGTGAGAATAAGATTACCTTTCTGATAGGAATGAGGAAATCTTTCAGTTGGATTTACATTAGTTTTCTCTCAAGAGGGAGGCATGAAATTAGGTTGTATGGAACTTGAAAAGCTTCTAACATGAAAGACTAAGAACAATGTTTAATAGTGTTTAACTAGATAAAAAAAGTAACTTTAAAGGGAAGCAATATACTTTCAGAAGTGTAGCCAAAGTTTACCAACATTTGCATAAGCTTCGTTATCAGTGAAATATCTTCACTGACATTTGCTGCAGTTTCACACACTAACCTGAAATGTACACGTGCCGATGACCACGTAATTATTGCCCCCATATGCGATCAGGTTTCCCGAATCCCCAGTGTCGAAGGGATTAAATTCCACCACATGCACATAATCTTCACAGTCCACGGTGTAGGCAGCATTCCTTGTGGCATCTTGCTTCATCCTGTATGTCAAAGCTTGAGCAGTTGTGACAATAATGTAGTCTTCTATAAGACAAGGTCATGAAACTGTGAACTACAGCATGGATACAGATAGAAACCGTCAAAAATATTATTCACTTGCAGCAAATGATCAAAATAAGAATGGAGTCTTGCAAATGCCACAGACAGAAAAAAAAAATTTAAAAATTTAAGGTAGTTATTTAAATACTTTGTGAATGATACCAAGCAGCATGAATCACCATAATTTTGTTTACATTATCTAAAAAATATAACATTTGAAGAGGAATTCACTTTAGTAAACATATTTATGACAAATTAAGGATAGTTAACACTTACAGAGCACCTTTTTGCAGGTGCCATGTTAATCATTTTACTGACAACATAGCATCAACTATTCCTATAAACCTTAGAGCAGCGGTTCTCCACCTGTGGGTCACAACACCTTTGGCGGGTCGAACGACCCTTTCACAGGGGCCTCCTAAGACCATCCTGCATATCAGAAGTCTACATTATGATTCGTAACAGTAGCACCATTACAGTTTTGAAGTAGCAACAAAAATAATTTTATGGTTGGGTCACAACATGAGGAACTGTGTTGAAAGGGCTAAAAGGTTGAGAACCACTGCCTTAGAGGGAGGTACTGCCCATGTTTCCCATTTTTACTGATGAGGAAACCAAGCCTTTAGGACGTGAATTAGCTTGCCAAGGCCATAAGATGAACCAGAGTTTGAAAAACATTAACACGTGTTGGACATCAGTGCTCGAGAAGAAAAACGCAGCTCTGGGCCTCGAAGGAGCTCACAACAATCCATCCGGGACAGCTATGGTTCGGTGTGAAAAGTGCTGCACTCACAGATACAAAATACAGGATATGGAAGGAGTGACAAAATGTGCGCTACAAAAGCCGTATTCACATCACCTGCACAAAAACTTCAACTAAGCTGGCGTGGTGTAGTATGCACCCTGGGTGTAGCAATCCCGAGAGACATGGATTCTGTAGGGTTTTTGTTTGTTTCTTTTCTTATTGGACGCAGGAGTTGTCCTGAAAACAGTTGGGCTCCATAACCAACATAGGAAATACCCGATGAGGTCTTACTGAGAATCACAAGAGTCCCACCTCAGAAAGCCAATAGACTAGTAACCTTGTTCAGTGGGCATCTGGGATTGGGCATTTAGCTTAAGTGATCCTCAACCTTCTGGCCCTTTCAATGCAGTTCCTCATGTTGCGACCCAACCATAAGATTATTTTCGTTGCTACTTCATAACTGTCATGTTGCTACTGTTATGAATCGTCATGTAAATATCTGAGATGCAGGATGGCCTTAGGCGACCCCTGTGAAAGGGTCGTTCGACCCCCCTCAAAGGGGTCGCGACCCACAGGTTGAGAACCGCTGGGTGACCAGCCTTCTGCGAGGCCCGCCGAGGCACAGAGGCGTGGGAAGGCAGAGGACTCGCGCTTAGGACACTCGGTCTAAAGTAGGGTCCGGTCTCGCTGCATTATCCGGGTCTCGCAGTGCACGGCGGGCAGGACACGTGCCTGCAAAACTGGAAGAACACCCCGGGGAGGGAATAAGAGGCGGTCCTACTAAGCGCCCAGATGCCTCCCCCTGTCCCAGGCGGATCGCGCCAGACCCCGCTACCGCCTACCAGAGCCCGAGATCGGAGCGAAGAGGGGTGGAGAGACGCCTGGGGACAGCGGGGCGGTCAGCAGACAAGCGGCGCGGCCCCCTGGGCTCCGGGATACGCACCGGAGGGAACCGGGAATCGCCGGAGAAGAGCGGGTATCCGCGGACAGCGCTTGGAGGCTCACGTCGATTCTGCTTCCGGGTCAGAGGGCGGCCGCGGCGATTGGCTCTCAGACCCTCCCGCGAGATTTAAAATGTAACCCGCGAAGACACAAACAGCGCAGCGGCTTTGCGGCGGAGAAGGTCCTTGCTTCAGCGAAACCTGCGCCTCCCAAGCCTCCCCCGAGCCAGGTGAGTCTGACCTCTCCTCCATCCACTGGTCACCATGTTTAGTGGTGATTCAGGCCGCGGGTTTTTCGGTGACAGAAAAGCGCCGAGTGATCGTTTAAGTTATCGGTGCGGTGGCTTCGTTCTGGAGCCAGGTTGGGTCTGGGTGTATTGAACCGAGTTCACTGTACCGACTGGTGGGTGTGGCTGGAAGCCTGAGCCCCTTTGTGGGCTACTGAGGTTCATTGGTTAGGACAGAAATCGGGGTTCTAGTTCTCAAACCTGCGCAGACGCCCGTCCTGCTGCTTTTGCCCGCTCCCCGTTACGTCCTCCCGGGGAACTTTTTGGACCTGCATTCTGACAGTGATTGCAGCAAAGACTGCCGTTTTTTTTATTGAGCATCTACTAAGTGCCGGGCACAAGGTGGGTTATTACTTGTCTCTCTAACGTCTCATAATCTATGGTATAGGAGATATCCTCCCCGTTTTACAGATGAAGAAATATATGCTCATCAGATATTTAACTACCTGATACAGCCAGGGCATACAGCTCATAAACGGGAGAGTCTGGACGTGGACCCTGATCGCTCTGACTCAAAAGTGGTTTTTTTAAAAAATCATCTCACACTGCCTCCCCAGTGACAGTTTCCTGTCTCACAATGTTTGTTTGCTTCAGTGCGGCTTGGAATCCAGTTTTTGTGTTTTATTTAAACAAGTGTTTATGATCTCTGCCACCTTCTACTACTGGTTTTGTGTAGTGCAGACTGACATTCAGATGGCTTGCATATTCGTTGTCTCACTGGCTCCTCATAACTGGCTGGAAAATATTATTCCTGTTTTCTGTTTGATGAAACCTCTACCTAGGCAGTCAGATTAAATGCTGCTTAGGCTCACACAGCTAGCTAATTGCTAGGAGAGTTGAGACTAGACCAGGCACTGTCTGTTTTGGTGCATCCAGTTCCCAAGCTAAGAATGGATTTTACATGTTAAAATGGTTGGGAGCAGGGGAAGGGGGGGGGGGTCATTAGAAGAATGATAATTTGGAATGTGTGAAAATTATATGAAATTCAAATTTCAGTTTTTATGAAGTTTTGATGAAGCTCATTTGTTCGTGGGTTGTTGGTAGCCATTTCGCATGGCAAGGTCAGGTTGAGTAGTTGTGACAGAGACTGTATGGCTTGTTCTCCTCAAATATTTGCTGTTTGGCCCTTTCCAAAAAGTGTGCTGACCCCTAGATAAGATTGTTGGTTCTTATATGTGCCAAGCATTGTCCTAAATGCTTCATTTATATTTTTCATTTACTTTTTACAAAATTCTATGAGATAGTAACTGTTATTATTTTCATTTTTCAGTGCAACAAAGCCAAGGCTGGGAGAGGTGACATAACTTGGTAAAGATCTCACAGTGAGCAGTGGTGAAGCCAGGACTCAAAACAGTTTTAATTCTAGATTCATCTTCATTCTAGCAATCTGAACGCAGTACCTTTAAATAACACTAGTAAGTCATTTACTGCTAAAGATTTCTTTCAGGCAAACTGATCATTACCGAAGCATTACTTCTTCACTTTCTTTTTTATTTCTTATAAGAGATGAGGGTGATATTTTTAAGAGCAATATAATTCTTAGCTATTTACTAGGATCTGTATTTAAGTAGGTATTTTACAGTCTTATACCTGTACATTTAAGTTACGTCACTGATTGTGTCTTTAAGTTACTATTTTGTAAGTGGCATATGCCCATTTTCTTGATCATAGAAACCCAAGATATGCAGTAAACATCTGAGATTTTGTTCCAAAATCCAAACTCAGAAGGAACTTACGTGTTCAGCGTAACTATGCTGTTGTACAAACAGTTTAAGCACAGTGAGCCACTCTTACTAGAAACCGTCCTGAAATCTAAGTTCCCAGATGTCAGTCAAGGCCAGCTGTGGGAGCCCCTTACGCGTCCAGCATGGTTCAGGGTTCCTTTTCAGGGTTTGAGTTCTGGAGGAGGACACACACAAAATGAAGAGAGAGAGAGTAGAGGAGAATCAATTTGGAAATGAGGGGACCAGGTGTGGAATCTACCTCTAGTGGATGAGACTGCCCACTGGTGCCTGGGTCTCACCAGCCTTTTATTGAGTCTCTTGGAAAAACACCCATATCCTTAGGCAGGAAATTCCAAGCAAGAATTTACATGTAATTAACAGGTGGGGTTTGCTTTAACTAACAATGTTTCAACTTAATGGGTGCATAGCTCTGACCTTTCAGAGCAACCAAGGTTGGTGAAAACAATCAGTTTCCAGCAGCCAGTCTTGTAAGCAGGACTTTCCAAGGATAGTAATCAGGCCTGCTGTTTTTACTCTTTTTCTGCACTGGCCTTTTGAGGTCTGGGCTTAGAACCCCCACAGTGCCATTCTTGCTACATTCTGTGGTTAAATTAAGTCACAAGGCCAACGGAGATTCAAAGGGGTGGGAAAATATACCATCTCTTTTGGGATAATATAATGATGGGAAGAAATTGGCTAGCTCCCTCCCCAATCTACCACAGATATTACCAGCTATCGTAAAACAAAAAATTTTTAAACACAGTTTTAATTAGTTATGTGTCTATAATTATAAGTTTGCAGAATTGGTGTATCTATTTTGTATGAATTTTCAGATCGGAGGTTGTAATTTGTTATTTTAAATGATTTGGCTTAAGAAAGCTCAAGGAGAGGAAAATATGATTGGGGAGAACTTGTTTTATTCTGTTTTCCTACATTTAATGAAAAGCAATCTTTGTAAACATGAGATGACCTCTTACTCACTACTTATTTTTCTCTAACTCTTGCTTGCCTTATACATGTTAAATATTAATTTCCAATTAAAATAAAGCTTTTTAATATTGCCTTATGTCCTACTTTAGGAGGATGGCTGTGCTTCATCAGCAGTCTGTGTTGGATATGATTAAAGAATTCCGAAGGAATTGGCACACTCTTTGTGACTCTGAGAGAACTACAGTGTGTGGCGCAGACTCCATGATCTTGGCACTGCAGCTTTCCATGGCAGAGAACAGCAGACAGGTTAGTCGGCTATGTTTGGGTTCACTCTTTTCTTTTAACAGTGAATTTTGGTTGCTGCTATTTGAATAAACTTCATTACATTAATTTCTTTGCAATAGATGACCTCCTATGATAATATCAATATACTGTTTTCACAAATGCCTCTGCATACCTATGTCAGAAATTACTATTGGATTTTAAATTATTTGTTTCAAAATTAAGGCCTTCATATGTATAACTCAACATAGGACATACACATTGGATGTTTAATTTGAAGTTTTAAGTTAAACATGTAACTGTTATGATTATTATGATTAAAATTAATTTTATAAGACTTCCTTTCCTAAAAAGATCTGGAAGGCACACATAGATAATGTTTATTTAAATACTAGTGGCCCAGTGCACGAAATTTGTGCACATTAAAAGGGGATTAATTAGAGGAAATATTTTAATATTGCTATTTGCCCTTTCTCTGTAATAGAAGTGTCAGAGATTAAAGAAAATTATTAAAACATATATGAAAATCTTCCTCCTGTCAGAGTCTGGGGTGCACCATGGAACTCAGAGTCAAGTCTTCAACCACCCATGTGCATCTCAAAATTGCTCGAGACCCAAACCTGGACAGCCCCACTTCATTGGGCTAGATTCAGACCCGGCCAGTCCCACCCTGTCAAGCCCTGCCAGGTGGGGGGTGCAGCCTCAGGTCCCCTAGGTGCCAGGGCAGGGGGGCATGGCCTGAGGTCCCCATCAAGCCCTGCTGGACAGAAGAAGTGGCCTGTGATCCCCCAGCCTGGCGCCAGGGCAGGGGGCACAGCCTGAGGTCCCCTGGCCTGGTGCTGGGGTGGGGGGCATAGCCTGAGGTCCCCTGGCCTGGCACCAGGGAAGAGGGTGCAGCCTGAGTTCCTCTGGCCTGGTGCCAGGGCGGGGGGAGCAGCCTGAGGTCTCCTGTCAAGCCCTGCAGGTAGAAGGCACAACCTAAGGTCTCCTGTCAAGCCCCATGCAGGAGGTGGGTGTGTGCGCAGCCTCAGGTCCCTGCTGATTGCTCCTTAAGGCTCGTTATGGGAAGTTAGCCTCAGCTGTGGGTGCAAATGGACCGGAGTGATGGTCAATTTGCATATTCCCTCTTCATTATATAGGATAACCAGAGTATTTTATGATTAATTTAAGATTTTATAGTATAGATTAATTGTTCCTAGACCAGGCTATGGATCAGAATCATTTGGGAGGACTTTTGAAATATATTGACTCCTGTGCCCCAGTCTTGAAATTCTGTTCTCTCAGTCTGCACTGAGACCCTGAAAACTGTCTTTTTAAAAAATCTCCCTGAAGTGATTATTGCGCAGTTGGCGTGGGCCAAACTACTGTTTAACATGAGCTCTACCTAGAGGGCTAGAGGTGCTCAGATGAGAGATGAATGAATGTAGGTTGGAGTGGTAAAGAATTTTAGATAATATACATAAAGCAGTGGAAATCTTTGGGTGGTAAGATTTTAAAGAAGGGATGAAGTAAGGGGAAAGTTCAGAAGAAGCATCCACGGGGAATCAAAATCATGAAGATGGTAAGGAGACTGTCTTGACTAGAGAAGATTTTTGAAGGATGAAGTTGATTTCCATGAGCCTGTTGGGCTAGATGGTGGAATGACATTCTGATGAATTATTTTAATCCTGTATGTCAGTAGTTCACAGAATTTTAGATTTCATATACCAGCAAAATTTCCAAAAGAATTAGACATTGACAGATTTGAACATTGCTCATGTTGACAAATAAGGCTATTAAGGAAAAATAATGAATAGAGCTATCATTTTGCAAAAGGAAGACTATTTTAACACCTAAAAATTAGAAATTGTATGATTTTAAAGTAAGAGGTGGTCTTTCCTCTGCATGAATAGTTGGCAGTTTTGCATGTTTAAAGTAATGTACTTTAAGATAAATTTTGAACATAAAATATTTTTGACAAAATTCTATCTTATGTAGATATTCTTTCAATAAATACTGAGTTTTTATATGTTATACATTATTCTGAACATTAGGAATATGAAGGAAATCCCTGCTCTTATTGAAATAATTTTCTAGTCAGGAGAGATAACATTCTAATACATAAGATATTTAGTGCTTTAAATCATAAGTGCCACAGAGAAGAACAAAACAGAGTTCCAAGTAAAGAGTGTATAGAGTTTGGGGTGGAGGAATTCTTGCAATCTGAATAGGGTGATCAAAGGAGGCCTCATTTAGAAGTTGCCATTTGAGCCAAGATTTAACCATTTAGATGTCCTTTTCTTAAACTGTGTTTATATCCTTTGCTTATTTTGCTGTTGAGTTGCTTTGATCACTTTCTTCTCTTTCAAAGAGTTCTGCATGTATTTTAGATACTCACTAGGGGCCCGGTGCACAAAAATTTGTGCACTGGGGGGGGGGGGAGAGGGGAGGAGCGGGTCCCTCAGCCCGGCCTGTGCCCTCTCGCAGTCTGTGACTCCTCGGGGGATGTCCACCTGCTGGCATGCCTGGCCAGCCTGGGTGAGGGGCTGATTGCTATTTGCAGGCTGGCCAAGCCCCCCAGTCAGGTTCCTACTGGAGTTCCTGTCCAGCCTGGGTGGGGGATTGAGGGCCATTTTCAGGCTGCCCATAGCCCACAGCCCATTCAGGGTTCGGGTCCCTACTGGGGTGCCTGACAAGCCTGGGTGAGGGGCTGAGGGCCGTTTTCAGGCTGCCCACAGTCCCTTCAGGGTTCGGGTCCCTACTGGGGTACCTGGCCAGCCTGGATGAGGGGCTGAGGGCAGATTTCAGGCTGCCCACAGTTCCCATTGATCCAACGTCCCAGCTAGGCTGGTTGGAATCATGTTTCTGGGGTTTATTTATCTTCTATAGTTGAAACTTTGTTACTTTGAGCCGAGGCCTACTCAGGCACGAAGTCTCCTGTTTGCTTCAGCTCCGTGGCTTCTATAATTGAAACACTGTTTCCTTGAGCAGAGGCCCAGCCCGCCTAGGCAGGCAGTTGCAACAGTTGCAACGGAAGTCTCTTGTTTACTCTAGCTCCCTGGCTGCCGGCCTCCATCTTGGCTGGGTTAATTTGCATATGGCTGCTCTGATTGGCTGGGGGCGTGGCTTGGCTGGTGGGTGTGGCTTAGGTGTCTCAGAGTGATGGTTAATTTGCATATTACTCTTTTATTAGAGTAGATTGTTTTATACTTTATTGCTATCTTCCAATGTGCTCAATTTTTCCCACTTTAGTTGTTTCAGCAGTATTCTTATGCCAGATATCTTTACTAAGTCTTGCTTTGGTATGGTTAAGTACTCATTGGACATTTTACCTTGATGTCCCATTACTGTCTCCACATCAGTTTTTAAGAAGAAACCACATTGTTTGCTCCCTCAGCTTACCTTAATGTTCATGTTCTTAGTCTCAATGTTTGTATTATTGCTCACTCAGTCACCAAAACTAGATGCCTAAGGGTTATCATAGAGTCTCTTTGCTTCCCATTGCAGTGCATATTAAGTCTTGCTTGAGCATTTAAAAAAAAACACCTTCCTTTTATTTTTTAATACTTTATTGTTTAAAGTATTACATATGTCTCCTTTTTCCCCAATTGACCTCTCCCTGGCCACCCACACCACCCAGCACATGCCCTCACCCCCCTAGTGTCTGTGTCCATTGGTTATGCTCTTATGCATGCATACAAGTCCTTTGGTTGATCTCTTACCCCCTCATCCCCCGCCTTCCCTCTGAAGTTTGGCAGTCTGTTTGATGCTTCTCTGTCTTTGGATCTATTTTTTTTCATCAGTTTATGTTGTGCATTATATTCCACAAATGAGTGAGGTCATATGATATTTATCTTTTTCCAACTAGCTTATTTTGCTTAGCATAGTGCTCTCCATGTCCATCCGTGCTGTTGCAAATGGTAAGAGTTCTTTCTTTTTTACAGCAGCGTAGTACTACATTGTGTAGATGTACCACAGTTTTCAAATCCATTCATCTGTTGATGGGCACTTAGGCTGTTTCCAAATCTTAGCTATTGTAAATTGTGCTGCTATGAACATAGGGGGCGCATATGTCCTCTCTCATTGGTGTTTCTGATTTCTGGGAATATATTCTTGAAAGTGGGATTACTGGGTCAAATGTGAGTTGCATTTTTAATTTTTTGAGGAAACTCCACACTGTTTTCTACAGTGGTTGCACCAGTCTACATTCTCACCAGCAGTACACAAGGGTTCCTTTTTCTCCACATCCTCACCAGCACTTGTTGTTTGTTGATTTGTTGATGATAGGCATTCTGACAGGTGTGACTTGGTAGATTCTGAGGCTATTGTATACATTGAATGGGCTAACTGATGGTTAAACCTTCTTGACCATACACTGGGAAATAAGGAGAGAGAGAAATTGTGACAATTATTAGGAATCGCTATTTAGTGATTGAGAGCATACAGAGCATGTTCAAATTACCTCCTATTGTTTGTTTGCTCGAGTATAAATAATTGAGAAATAGATATATCAACAAGTTAAATAGAATGTAGCCCTAAAAATTTTAATTATCATTGTAAAAATTTTGACATATTAAAATATCCAATCTAAGTCAGTGTTTCTTCAGGACTTGTCTGTGTAGCATTCACTCAGGGTTTTTTCCTACTTGCTAATGTTCTACTTGCTAATTCACTTTATTACCTGTGAAAGTTCAGACTCTGGGTAGGAAAGGGG
>PVJC01027435.1:0-23299 GCA_004026665.1 Murina feae
TTCAGGTTAACATTTAATGATTATATGTTACTTTCCTAGTTTTATCTCTTCCTGCATTTTATCTCTTTCATGTGTTTTTTTACTCCAAAAAACTCACACAACCTACTAAAATTGTCTCTGTTCACTGTGGTTTCCACCTTTTCCACCTTTCACATTGGTTTTATCTACATAAAGTATTCTTGTCTACTTAATTGGGTTGACATTTCTAGATTTAAAATCTGTTTACTAAAGTACTTATATTCCTATTAGACATGGTACAAGCATTGCCACATCATGGTGCCTGATTAGCATTAGAATTATTTTTGATTCTCCTATCATTGCCAAGTAGGAGATTCACTTTTTTTTTGTTTTTTACTTTGCTAGGTATTTCTCCCCAATTAAATAATTTTAAAAATTGTAATTCTCCCAATTAAAGAAATACATATTGTTGTATAAAATTAGTTTTGTCTGGAGTTTATGAAATAAAGATAATGGTTTCTTTGATTTCAGTTATAACCAGGAAGTGTGGATGAGAGGAGTAAAATCCCTCAGTGAAAATGAAAATAAACCTTCAAGGACATTAATAGAATCAAATCCCCTAGTAACACTGTGGCAGGCAGTTAGCAGAACAAGGACCTCGGGACAGAGCCAGAGGGGAAAGACATGGGTGCTTAGTATTAGGCAAAACTGGGAAAACAAGGACTTCACCCCCAGGCTGACCTTTCCTCCCCTAGTATATCTTCGGTCATGGGGTTTAAACTCCCTGACTTTTCGTATCCCTGGTTGTGTGGTTGGGACCCTTCCCTGACCTCTCATACTCCAGCATGTTGCTAGTCATGTGGATTTAGACCCCCTTAGGGGAGGAACAAGGGGCCAGAGAATAGCCTCATAAGACTCTCATACAAGCCCTTGCATGACCATTCCCATAAGCCCTAGAGATACTTCTAGGCCTCAGTTGTCTCTCTCTCTTCTAACTCCCCCTCTCTCACCATTGTTTACATCTTTAATCACAGTCTTCCTTCAAGTAATGGTATTCCCTTTTACATTTAGTATGGGAACTTATGACAGTATACTCATAATATCTGCTGTCTACCTTTTATACTATTGTTGTCATATCTATTTTAATTTTATATGTGTTCTAAGCCCACAAGCCATAGATTGTTTTTACTTTAGACAGTCAATAATTTTAAATGAAAAAATGTATTTTATATTTATCATTATTTTAGCCACTAGGGGCCTGGTGTACAAAAATTTGTGCACTCTGGGGGTGGGGGTCTTTCAGCCCTGCCTGTGTTCTCTTGCAGTCTGGGACACCTCAGGGGAGATGTCCACCCGCTGGCATGCCTGGCCAGCCTGGATGAGGGGCTGAGGGCCATTTTCAGGCTGCCCACAGCCCCTTCAGGGTTCGTCAGGGTTCGTGCACTGGGGGGTGGGAGGGCTGGTGAGTGCAGGCCTGGACGTTTCCCACCGGAGGGCCCACGATTGCACATGCCTGGTGGGCCCCCATCGCTGAGGGGACACACCTGGCGCAGAGCTGGGTGGTGAGCCAGGGGTGGACGCTGGTGCAGGATCCCTCGGTGGGGCCCTGCTGCTGAGCAAACACACCCTGGGTGGAGCCAGGCAGTGGACTGGCTTTGGATTCTCTGCACTGTGCAGCAGATGCTCCCGCACGCCCTGTGGAGGCCCCTGGGGGGCGGATGAAGGTAGCAGACCCTGGACGGGTGCTCCCGCACACCCCTGAAGAGGCCCCCAGGGTGGAGCCAGGCAGTGGACCTGGGACGGGTGCTCCTGGATGCCCTGAGGAGGCCCCAGGCTGGACCCCCCGCTACTGAGCTGACACACCTGGCACAGCTATTCTGGCCGTGGAAGCTCCTAGTGCAGAGCTGCCCTGCCAGCCTCCATCTTGGCTGGCTTAATTTGCATACAGCTGCTCTGGTTAGCTTGGAGGCGTGGCTTGGCTGGTGGACATGGCTTAGGTGTCTCAGGTAACAGCCAATTTGCATATTACACTTTTATTATATTAGATTTCCTGGGATTCTTATCTATTGGTGTAGACCCAAGTTTCTGTCTAAATTATTTTTAGTGTCATAATTATTTTTCCTGAAGAATTTCCTTTAGTATTTCTGATAGTTTAGATCTTCCATTAATGAAATCTCTTAGTTCTTTTTAAAAAAATCTTTATTGTTCAAATTATTACAGTTGTTCCTCTTTTCCCCCCTCATAGCTCCCCTCCTCCCAGTTCCCACCCCACCCTCTGCCCTTATCACCCCCATTGTCCTCATCCATAGGTGTACAATTTTTGTCCAGTCTCTTCCCACACTCCCAACATCCCTTTCCCCCTAAGAATTGTCAGTCCACTCCCTTTCTATGCCCCTGATTCTATTCTATTCAGCAGTTCATTCTATTAATCAGATTTTTTAATCACTTGATTTTTAGGTTCACTTGTTGATAGATACGTATTTGTTGTTCATAATCTTTATCTTTAGTTTTTCTTTTTCCTCTTCTCAAAGGATACCTTTCAGCATTTCATATAATACTGGTTGGGTGGTGATGAACTCCTTTAGCTTTTTCTTATCTGTGAAGCTATTTATCTGACCTTCAATTCTGAATGATAGTTTTGCTGAGTAAAGTAATCTTGGTTGTAGGTTCTTGCTATTCATCACTTTGAATATGAATTGCCAATCCCTTCTGGCCTGCAAAGTTTCTGTTGAGAAATCAGCTGACAGTCATATGGGTGCTCCCTTGTAGGTAATTGACTGCTTTTCTCTTGCTGCTTTTTAAATTCTGTCTTTTACTCTTGGCATTTTAATTATGATGTGTCTTGGTGTAGTCCTCTTTGGATTCCTTTTGTTTGGGGTTCTCTTTACTTCCTGGACTTGTAAGTCCATTTCTTTCACTAGGTAGGGGAAGTTTTCTGTCATTTCTTCAAATAGGTTTTCAATATCTTGCTTTCTCTCTTCTTCTGGCACTCCCATAATTCTGATGTTGGTACACTTGAAGTTGTCCCAGAGGCTCCTTACGCTATCTTCATATTTTTGGATTCTTTTTTATTTTGCTTTTCTGGTTGGGTGTTTTTTGCTTCTTCATATTTCAGATCTTTGACTTGATTCTTGCAGTCCTCTAGTCTGCTGTTGGATCTCTGTATATTATTCTTTATTTCAGTCAGTGTATGCTTAATTTCTAGTTGGTCCCTTTTCATATCTTTGACGGTCTCACTAAGTTTATCAGCAATCTCTAGAAAATTCTTGAAAAACCTTATAACCGTGGTTTTGAACTCTATATCCAGTAATTTGCTTTCCTCCATTTCTGTCATTTGTGACCTGTTTCCTTGTCTCTACATTTTGGCTGCTTCCCTGCGTTGATGGTGGGAGAACTTCTGTGCTGGAGACACCCTTATGGGCCAAGACTTGCTTCAGTGGGGCTTTGGTGCTCACTGAGTCTGCCCTCTGAGTGTGTTCCTTATGGATCTGAGGAGTTGTAATCTGGGTGGTCCCGTACTCACCACTGGGTACACTGGCTCTTGAATCTCTAAGGAGATGCTATTTTAGCTTCTGCCTGAGGCTACCCAGCCTTTTATATGCAAAAGCCTCTGCCAGCAGCTTGGGTGGGGCGGGGTCTTGAGGAATCAACAGGGTGGAGCAAGCAGCTATGGCTGATTCTCAGCCCTGCCTTAAGAGGCACTGGGTCTCAGTGTCCCTTGGCACTGCAGAGAGAAAACCTCCCAGTGCCAGATAGTCCAGCTTCTCCCTGTATTGAGTCTAGGTCCCCAGAAACTTGCCTGGAACTGGAGTTCAAAGCCGTTGGAAGCTTGTGACTCCCTCCAGATTGAAAAAGACAACCACGTCCTTGTTTGCCAGCCATTTCTGCGAGCCCTTCCGTGCACCTCTGTAACTCTGCACTTTACTTCCGCACCTCCTCTGAGTCTCAGTCTCTTTCTAGTTGTAGAATTTCCACTCAGCCAACTTTCCTGTGAGTTTGGGTGGTGTCTGTTTTTTCTTTTCATTGTGGTTTTGTAATGGTTGTGTGAGGCAGCAATTCTAGTGTTTACCTATACTGCCATCTTGGTTTCTCTCTTAGTTCTTGTTTGTTGGAAAATGTGTTTATTTTTCATCATTTTTGAATGATAATTTCATTAGTATGTTATTGATGGGTTTTTTCTTTTAGAAGTTTAAAACTGTTACTGTATTTTTATTTGACAAGCAAAGTTTCTATCAAGATGTTTGATATATTTCTTATATTTGTTTATTTTATGTAATGTGACCTTTTCTTTGGATAATTTTGTTGTTGCTGTTAATTCACCCTTGAGAATATTTTTTATTGATTTTTAGAGAGTGGAAGGGAGGGGTAGAGACAGAGAGAGAGAGAAATACCAATGTGAGGGATACACATCAATTGGTTGCTTCTCACATGAGCCCCAACCAGAGCCAGGAATAGAGCGTATAAGGGAGGTACATGCTCTGGACCAGAATTGAACCTGGGATCCTTCAGTTTGCAGGCCAACACTCTATCCACTGAGCCAAACTAGGTAGTGCTCTCTGGATAATTTTAATATTTTCTCTTTATCTTTTGTGCTCAGCATTTTGAGTATCATGTGTTAGGTGTTAATTTTATTTTATTAATTATTTAAATCCTCATTTGGCTTTTATGAGCTTCTAGGACCTGTGGTTTGATAACTAATCTTTTTAAAGAACTTTCAGGCATCATATCCTATATAATAATCCTATATAACTAAAGACTAATATGCAAATTTCCCCTAAGGGCAGGAGTTCAACCGATCAGAGTTAGATGTGTGTTAACCACCAGGGGGTGGTGAAGAACATGGCGGATGCAGGCAATGGGGCAGGTGGCGAGGGGAAGGGAATCCTCCTCCCTCCTCCCACCACTCTCTGGCCAGCAGCTGCTAGGGACCTTACTCGTGCACTATTTTCATGCACTGTGTCTTTAGTCTTCAAAGATTTCTGTAACACTTCTTTCTCTCTCTCTCTCTCTCTCTCTCTCTCTCTCTCTCTCTCTCTCTCTCTTTCTGTCTTCTTCTGGATTTATCACCATTACATGTATGTTAGACTCTTTGATAGTGTCCCAGAACTTCTTGCATGCTCTATTTTGCTTTCTCTTTCCATTTCTCTCTCTCTCTCTCTCTCTCTCTCTCTCTCTCTCTCTCTCTCTCTCTCTCTCTCTCTCCCCCTGTGCTTGTGTATTTTAGTTTGAGTGTTATCTGCTGACCATTCTTGGTTAAATTTATTGATAAACCAGTTAAAGGCATGCTTAATCTCTGTAACTGTGATAATTTCCCCCTAGCATTTCTATTTGATTTTTCCTTATCTTTTATATTTTCCTGTCTATTCATGCTGAAATTCTCCATTGGTTCATGAATGTTGTCCACTCCTTTCATCAGATAACATATTAATCAGTTATTTAAAATTTCCTCTCTAATAGATACATTATATGGGTTATCTCTAAGCCTCAGTCCATGGGTTGATTTGTCTTTGACATTGGTTTTTCTTTCTTGCCTTTTGTGTGTCTCATACTTCCTTTTGAATGTTGAACATAGTGTGTAGAGGAGTAGAGACTGAGGTTACTAGTATTCATGACTGACAATGGGTACACACTTTTTTCTGCTGGGCCATTTGTGTAGGATATGGAGTCTATAGAGTCAGGATATTAATAGGGTTGGGATTTTATTATTGCTATGATTATCTGCAGTGCACCAATGGCTTTAAATTTCTTTATTATTATCTTGTTCTTATCATTGAGGTGGTTTTTTAGACCCTTTTGTTCTAACATACATTTTAGGCCTTCCCTAATCTCTCTCCATCTTCTTGTCCTCCCCAAGACTAGAAGTTTGCATTTACTTGAAGTGGTAGGCTGGTAGCAAATATTTTTTGGTGTTAGCCTGGTGATGGAGAACAGGACAGTTCTCTGTTGTCTTAGTTAAATCTCTATCTTAGGCTGTTTCCAGTTTATGGCTGGAAGGTAAAGGTCTTATTTCCAACATTCTGCAGCCAAGTGAGGATAAAAGGCCAGAAATTCAGCATCTAGTTTATATCTTTTGCTCATATCCTCTGTTCTTGTTATGATATTCTGCTGTAATTCAAAGACTCCTCAGGCTTCTGTGAGAGTGAAGGAGGTACAGTCATATAGTTGATCAGAGTAGAGAAAGAAAGAGGGTCTAACTTCTCCAATTTCAAAAACCCTCTTATTTTAGGAATTTGTTCTTCACTTGGCTGTGTCAACAGTTCCTGAGGTTTGGGGGACATTTTGAATTGTGATCAGGTTCTTCTATGATTGTGGTAGGATTCAGCAATGCCTTTTTTTTAGATGTTTTTTAGCTTCCATACTTTTGTTATTGTAGGCTTGTCTTCCATTTTCCTGATTTTGTGTGTTTCTATCTTTAAACCGAATCATGTTATTATTACTTTAGTGGGGTTTTTGGAAGGGAGCCAAAGGAAATGGATGTGTTTAATCCACCGTATTCACATAGAAGTCCTGTGTCTGGCAACCTTAAAGTGATTCATCAGTTTCACTTCTTATCAAATTCCTCTCTATGTAAATAAACTTTGAGGAGAGCCCAGATAGCCCTATTGGCATGGCCAGAAATAGATGAAATGATGAAATTGTCTAAGATATGCAGTTTATATTTATCTCTGATACATGTGTTTTTCATGCCTTATTTTATCATTAAGATTTTATGTACCTTGGTGAGAAAGTTTATGTCTCATGCGTTTTTACAATGCCTCTAACATCTTGTCTGTTTCCATAATTTCTATTATTTTAAACTCTTATGTATTATGCAGGCAAAAATTCCAGTCATAAGCTCCCATAAGTTTTATGGAGAAATTGTGCTACATAGAGATTATTCTTTGTTTTGCATTTACTTGAAGTTCTTAAACACAAAAAATGTTATCTGTTTATGAAAATCAGAAGGATATATTTTTAGCAGGCTCTTAAACCTGAACACATATAAAAACTAATAGTCTTCTTTATGTTATTTTAGAGTAAAGCACTTTTGCTAATAAAAAAACTCTATTCTATTTTCTCCTAAGGGTGTAAATGTTAAAAAGTTGCAGAACTCTCTCGTTAGAAATCCTTAAAGTAGGGATGACTCCTAGAGTCTAGATCACTCTTATTATCTCATTTATATTTATTTATTGAGCAGCTACTAAACTTGAGGTTCTGTGTTAGGTACTCCAGAGGACTTTAAGGAGCAGAAGTTTTTAACAGGATCCAAATGGTTGCTTAGTGCTGTATACCTTTGTCCACACAGCAAGAACACTAAATGTATAGGCTAAGTCCCACATTCATTTTTTAGGGACAACCTTGATAATTAGACTGAAAAGTTTTAAGGAGCTTGATACCATTTTTCTGAGGCTCAAAATCAAGATACTCTCGCTGCTAATTAAGTTTGTTTTGCTTTCATTTTATTACTGAGATTTTGACCTGAAGCTCCAGTCTAGGTCTTGGTAACTTTTCCAGAAACTGTATGATCAGTATCTTACTCTGCCCCCATTACTTCCCACTGCCCTAAGCTATGGAAAATAGTATTTACGGCTTGGAACTCTGAATCATAACAGGTTCCTTACACCCTGCTACAACATTTTCTTGATAGCAACTGCTTTCCTGAAATTTGGGCACTCTTGAGTTTTGCTTCACATTTTTCTTTTCTTTTACCCTGCATCAGAGCATTCACCTTCAGTTTATGACCCTGAACTGTGCTATGTTTATGACCCTACCTGTGCTAACCACTGCATGTTTCCTGCTATCTTATTCTTGAATTCTCTGTTCTTCTGAGGTTCTGCAGCTCGATCTGTCCCCCAGCTTAATGGCTATGACTCTTTCTGTATCATGAATTCTGTAATCACGTCTAGTTACTCCATGAGACAAAGCAATTGTTACTCTTTAGGGACTTATAGTTAGTTTAAGTAAACAGAATATATGCATAAAAAGTATGAACAACAAGATGAACTGGAATATTGTTATATCTTATCTAGAATTTCCAAAAATGTTTTACACAAAAACAAAATCACCTAATAATGTATTTTTCAGAATGTGCTCCTGTTTTTAAGTGACACATGAGAGTAACTGTGTCAAAAATATATTGACAACCTTTGTCTAAGACTTAGTTCACTTCTTTGTCAATTCATGCCTTCAAATTTGTGAAATTTTTAGCTATTATTTTTTGAAATATTTTTTCTGCCACCTTCTCTCTTTTCCTCCTGGAACCTCCGTAATGGAGGTTGGTCTGTTTGATGGTGTACTTCAGGTCCCTGAATCTCTGTTCACTTCTCCTTCTCCTCCTTCTTCTCCTTCTCCTTCTCCTTCTCCTTCTCCTTCTCCTTCTCCTTCTCCTTCTCCTTCTCCTTCTCCTCCTCCTCCTTCTCCTCATCCTTCCCCCCCCCCTCCTCCTCCTCCTTCTTCTTTTTTTCTGCTCCTAAGATCTGATAATTTCAATTGTCTAAATTTAGGTTTGATTCTTTCTTCTGCCTACTCACATCTGCTCTTAAACCTCTCTACTAGACTTTTCATTTCAGTTATTGTACTTTTTAGGTCTAGAATTTCTGTCTGGTTCCTTTTTATAATTTCTGCCTTTATGATAATCTCATTTTGTTCTTATTACTTTACTGCTCTCTTTTAGTTATTTCTCCATGTTTTGCATCAGCTCTTAAAGACAATAATTTTAAAGTCTTTGAGTAAGTAATGCTGATATCTGGGCTTCCTGAGAATGATTTATGTCAATAAATTTTGTGTCTTTGATTGGGTTATATTTTCTTGTATTTGTTGTTGAAAATGGAACATTTGAATGTTGTAATGTAGTTACTCTGGCAGTCAGAGTCTCCCCATTCTCAGAGTTTGCTTTTATTTATTTATTTGATTATTAAAGGCTGGAATAGTCCATTTGTTTAGTGACTTTTACAAACTATTTTACAGAGACTGTATTCCTTAGCTGGTTGGTAATTAAAGTCTCTGTTCCTTTAGTTCATATTCTAATATTTTGACAGAGATTTCCTTTAATGCTAAAAAAATAAGATAAAAAGCAAGAGAAAGCAGTTCTTCTGGGTTTTGTTGATTGATTCTGTGCTGGGGCACTCCAATACTTAGGCCGGCTTTCAGTGAGGCTACGATCAGTCCAAACTGAAAGGTTGGAGTGGATGACTTTTACAATTTTCCATATAAATGGTCTTTTGAATATCCTAATTTCCAATAAATTTTCTCTTGAAATTCCTACTGGGCTTTAGGTTGACTATTGTATGTCTACTGTATTCTTTTTTTTTCTTTATTGATTAAGGTATTACATGTGTGTCCTTATCACCCCATTGTCCCCAACCCCCCCCCCCCACTCATGCCCTCACCCCTCTCTACTGTATTCTTTTGTGCTAGGCATTTGCACATTGTTAGTTTGCCCAGCAGCATTCTCAGGGAATGGCTGCTGTCTTTTTACAAAAAACATACTTCTTTATTATTGAAAATATTACACATGTCCCCCTATGTCCCCCATTGACCTCCAGCTCTCCTCTGCTACCCCCCTCTCTTGCCCTAGGCCCTCACCACCCCATTGTCTCTGTCCATGGGCCATGCATATATGCATACAAGGGCCTTGGTTGATTACCTCCCACCATTCACCCTCCCCGCCTTCCCTCTGAGATTCCAGTTACTGCTTTTGAAAATTGAGTTCTTAGACAGGCAAGACAGAAATGAGTGCTTTGTGCCAGTCAGTCTTTAGGTAGCCCTCAGACAGGTTAGAAATAATTTGCAAGTAAGGTCTGCTTAACTCCCTCTGAAACAAGGAATCATGGTTCTATCCTAGGAACATAAGATGCTACCATGTCAAGATTGCCACCACACTAGGGAGGAGGTGGAGTGAAGGCAAGTAAAAATGTCACAAAGCTTTCCTACTGCTTTAAAATTGCCTTTTTCTTAGTTCAGCATTTACTGGTTTGTTATAAAACTTTTACAGTTTTCTAGAATTCTGACAAATTTGCTTTTGATGAGTTCTGCTTGACTTTTGATGTTTTTTAAGGGGATTAGAGTTTGGAGCTCCTGTCACACTATTTTGTTGACATGAGTCTTTATTTCCTTAGAGTATTAATCTAAAATCAGCATGGATAGCCCTGCCAGTGTCAGTTGGTTGGAGCATTGTCCAGTGCACCAGAAGGTCATGAATTCTATTCCCGTTAGGGCACATACCTGGGTTGCAGGTTTAATCCCCAGTTAGGGCACATGTGAGAGGCAACCAATCAATGTACGTCTCTCACCTCTCTCTCCCCCAACTCTCTAAAATCAATGGAAAAAAATTGGCCTAAGGAAAGACACCTTACTGAACAGCTTCTCCCAAATCTCAAACACCTTTCTTATAAAGGAAGAAAATGAGGAGAAAGCTGTTTCAGTTATGAAGATTGGCCCCAGTGTAAATCATGATGAGTCGGATGGTTTTTCTGAGCAGGATGCAAGGGTGATTTCTTTCCCGGGTTCTTGTCCAGGTGGATTCAAAGAATGAAGCCACAGACAAAAGGTGGTAGATGAAAAGGTGGAAATTTATTGGAAACAAGTACAGACTCCCAGGTAGGGGGAAAGGCTCCCAAAGCAGGTAGCCCACTAAGTGCCTTTTCCTAAGGTTTATAAAGGCTGCAGTTCTTTATTTCTTGGTGCCATCTTCTAATTGGTGGACTATCAGCTTCAAAGCCCAAATCCCACATGGTGCCCCTCTTTCTCTCCTCCTTCAGTGGTAGAATTCTCTGTCTCCTGTGAAAATCTGTTTTCCTCTTTCTCCCATTTGTCAGCATTTCTCTATACCCGGTGAAAAGTTGTTTCCTCTTTCTCCCCATACCCTGTGCCTTTCCCCTATTTTCTATGAATGGATGTCTTCCTCTCCCCTTATCCTGTGGCACCTTTTGTTCTCTGCTGAATGTATGCCTTTTGGTAGCTCCAAGCTGCTGACAAAGTATGCCTTCTCCACCCTGCCCCCCACCCCATGAACCCACTAATTCCTAAAACTCCCTAAACTTGCCTGTTTTACCAATAGAAATACCTTTTAATGGTACATACTCATGAATGATTGGGTAGCAGTGAGAAGAACAATTAGGTTGAACCGAAGGGTTTGTGTAGTGAGGTATTAGGTAGGGGGATGGTGTAGATTGGAAGGCTTTTTACAAATATGGTTATGGGGTAGAGGCTTGCCCAGCTTGTGTTTTAGGAATAGGAATCTGGAAATGTTGCACAAAATAGATATCAGAATACTCTGAAAGTAGAGGTGAGTCACACATTCATGATATTCCACTCTATGTAATGTTCTACATAAGAGTCATGGTGGTAAAAAAAAAAAAAAAAGAATATGTCAATGTTACAGAAACATTCCCGGAAGAAGTAACAAATGCCTACAGCTGCACATTGGAATTTAGGTATGAATTATTAAAGATGATAAAGGAAGGTAGATGACTCTGCCTTCAAAGTGAATTGTTTTTAACCCAAACACACATGGAAACTCAATTCCAGTAATATTGCTGTCATTGTTCTATTTATATTAAATGACTTGAAGAATAAAGTAAGTCATCTTACACAACCAGCTTAATTTTCCAACAAATCCAATTGAATCAAAGATTGTTATATATAGTCAAGTCGTTACTAATGGAAATGTGAGCTGTATTGTTAAGACTGACTCCTTTGTCTCATTTATTAGCTAGCAGCTTTCCAAAAGGGAAGATAGAAATAGAAGTATGAAGGTTTGCTCATGTTTCTTTCGCTTGTGCAATCTAGTTCTCTCTGTCTGTTTTTGGTTACTGTCAGATTGATTCCAGAGAGGCAGCTTACGGTCAGATTTATCATGTGTTTAGAAAGAAAGCCTTCTTTGGATTACGTGGCATTGAAAAAATTATATTTTGTATTAAGCTTTTGATCTCAGATCAGTTAAACCCATGAAGGTTGTGTTGGAACTGCAACACATGGAAACATGTCCAGAAGTCATTTTGATGGGATTACTAAACTTTCCATCTTTGCTCTAGAGAAGATAAAAATGATGCATCTCTAATTTAATAAATATGTAAGGGAACTGACATATCTGCTGGAGAAAGACACAAGCATTTCAATCTACGTTGGCCATTTCAGATGGAAATTAACACACTTCAGTTATGGACTCTGCCATGGTTGAGATTTCTCAGTTGTCTCTTAGAGATATTATTTTGTTTTTATATAAGGGTGATGCACTGGTTTAATAAAAGATGGATGCAGAAGGCATCAATAATACAATGATAGTAAACTTGATACTACCTTGAGTTACTTAGAGACAGTATATTACATATCTTTGGAACATACTCAATGTCTGGCATTTTGATAGATGCATACAAACAGACTTTTCTTATTTTAATCTCATAATATATCTGCAACTATTATCATTACTAATTTTACACATGAAGAAATCTGAATCTATGTCTATGTTTTTCTATAAACTTCTCTATTGCCTGACCATCATGGCTCAGTGGTTGAGCATTGACCTATGAATCAAGAGGTCATGGTTTGATTCCCAGTTGTGGGCTTGACCCCCCAGTGTGGGGCATGCAGGAGACAGCCAATCAATGATTCTCTCTCATCATTGATGTTTCTATCTCTCTCTCCCTCTCCCTTCTCTCCGAAACCCATAAAAATATATGAAAAAACATTCTCTATAACAAGAAACGATAGAGCATGATGTGTGATAGCATGGTCTCTACCAACTGCTAGCTGTGGGTCCCAAGAAAGAGTTCCTTTTATTTGAGGTAAGAAGAACTGTGGCTCTCAGAAGAATATTCAGGCTCAGTGTAAAGCCCAAGGGTACTGCTGTGAGCTTCCCAGATCCCATGAGAAATTGGAGTAAGAGGACTTAGGAAGTTTTCCAGGTTGACTCTTTATTTTCATACATGTCAGGAAACAGTCAGTACCTGACAAAATGTGGGTTAAAAATACATACTAATGATGATAGAGCTGGAGTTTCACTAACAAAACCAGTTGGAGGCTACCCTGACATTTTTAAGTTTGTAAACTAGGCCCCTGATTTTTTGTTCTTTTGGCTGCCTGGAACCCCAAAGACATTTTAGCTCAGAAGATATTTATAAGTTTATGTTTGATCTTTATTTCCCCTCCTTTCATTCTTTTCTCATTTCCTTCTCATAAGAAGTTCTGCTAGATTAAAAGTCAGAACCGTTTGTACAAAACTACCACCCACAGGAATGGTCTTAAAAGAGATACTTCTGAGGCTTTATTGAAGGAAGAGATTTATTTAAAGCAATTAGGAATTTATTTAAAGTAGTTATAGTAATTTCTTTAAAGTAATATCAAGCCACTTAAAAGAGAAGGGGTTGTGATCCATACTTGGTTGATATGGATGATAAGATGGATCTTGAAATAAATGAAGGTTATGAAAAGATTTGTTTGGAATCAAAATGTGAGCAAAAACAATAAAGCTAAATTTTAGCGTATCAGTTTTATAGAGCAGTTTACATTATATTTAGCAGAACACGGGAAATCAATAAAATGTGTCATATTTATACCTAATTAAGGATGTTGAGTTATGCTACCAATGTATACCACTTTAGTTTTAATGCTATGTTCCAAAATAAACTTTATTTCTCATAACTTAAGAATATGTGTATATATATATGTATCCACATACATAGATATTTATTATGCATATTTCCATTATTTTTTCTGCAATAAAGATAATTTTGAAGTACATGAAATGTTGAATGTAAAAAATTTATATGCTAAGATTTATTCAAGATGCAGGAAGAGCATTGTCAGAGGAAGAGTAAAAATTTAATAAATCATGTTCAAGGATGCAACAAGCTTAAACCCAAGATGATGGTGTGGACAGTCAATTCTAAAAAGTGAGGTGTGAGTGAAAAAAGAAAGGTTAGAAGCTATGGGAAATCAAGAGTAAGACAGTGACAGAGGAATGAATCAGGATAAGTTGAAGTTTTGGGACTGAGAGTGCTGAGGTTTTAATTTTCATATAGCGTTTAATGTGCCACGGAGGTGATTATTCAAAGGAATCCTACAAGATGAGGCATTTCCTTTTTTGTTGTGTCAAATGGACTGAGTATAAGTCTTCTCATGGGTGAATTCTACCTATGGCTTCTTGGACCTTTTATTGTTGTTGTTTTAACCTTACAGAATAGTTGACTTGAGTATAAATAAAATATATTGATAACTATTTTTTCTCTGGGGGAAATATGTGTGAATGGACTAAAAAGTGTGCGGTCATAATTTCATATGTAATCTTAGAAAAACCATGATGTCTTATTTATCTTACCTCTAAAAATGAAGTAAAAAAGAGATACAGGGCCATTTTCTCCTCTAGGGTGCAAGGTGCTACAGAAATGCAGAGCATCAGCCTATTATTTCCACAGCCCGAACTGTGCTGCCCTCAGGATGCAAGAGGGTAAACTGAAGTTGGAGCTTATTGCAACTGGTCTCTTATAATCCAGGAATAACTTCAAAGCAATTTAAATAACAACAATAACCTGAATAAGAAAGACATATGATAGCTCTGAATATCAATCTATCCTATCTAATAAAAGAGTAATATGCAAATTAACCATCACTCCAAGACAAAGTTGGCGGCGCCCATAGCGGTGGAGCAGGACGCTGGCAGCATCACCCTGGCAACATGAGCCTAGCAGGCATTGCCTTGGCAACCCATGAGCAGCTGCCCTCCAACAGGCAAACCCCAGCAGCAGGGCTGGCTCAGGTCACCTGCCTCCATCCGGATCAGGAGCAGGCACCTCCTGCAGGCAGGCTCCAGCAGCGGGGCCGGCTCAGGTTACCTGCTGCCATCTGGATCGCGAGCAGGCACGCACAGCCCACATGCCCCAGCAGCAGGGCCAGCTCAGGTTGCCTGCCACCATCCGGATCAGGATCAGGCATCTCCCGCAGGCAGGCCCCAGCAGCAGGGCCAGCTCTGGATGCCTGCCACCATCTGGATCATGAGCAGGCACCTCCAGCAGGCAAGCCCCAGCATCAGGGCAGGCTCAGGTCGCCAGCTGCCATCCTTATCGAGAGCAGGCATGTGCAGCCCACAGGCAGGCCCCAGGCGGGACACACTCACTCACTCACTCACTGACACACACACATACACACACACACACGGGGTGCCTGCTCCCAGCCTCTGATGTGGCTGGGGGCAGTCCCCTAGCAGGGACACACATGTATGGGGTGCAGGTGGAGGCAGGCCCCCAGCGGACACACACACACACACACACACACACACACACACACACGGTGCCTGCTCTGAGCCTGTGCTGCTAGACTGTGGCCATCAGTAGGACATCCACTGAGGGGTCCTCGACTGTGAGAGGGGGCAGGCTGGGCTGAGGGACCACTCCCCATGCACGAATTTTGTGCACCAAGCCCCTAGTCTATCTCTATAAAAGACTAAGTGACTGGACAACTAGAATGACCGGAATGACCAGTCGCTATGATGCACACTGACCACCAGGGGGCAGATGATCAATACAGGAGCTGTCCCCTGGTGGTCAGGGTACTCCCACAGCCAAGCTCCCATGGTCCTTCCACCCCCCTGGCTGGCCAGTCTCCTGTGGTCCTTCCCCTTAGTTGGAAGGCCCTGATTGCCCAATCAGGGCTTGCCCCTAGGCTGGGACTGGAAACCAGGGGTGGGTGGCGGTGGACCAGGGGGGCCAAGGGCTAGCTCTCTCCCTGGGGCTGCACATGCGTCCAACCTCCCATGCCTTGGCTGGCAGGAAGGCCCTGATTGGCCTGCTGCCCACCTGCTGTAGTGAAAGGCGGAGGGGGGGAGGTGGGGAACCATGTGATTGCTGGGCACTGACAATGGTGGCATCAGCATCCGGCGTCCATTCCTTCCACGTCCGACCTGGCGACAGTTGCCTCCTCTCCAGCCCAACCCTGATTGGCCTGACCCTGACCGGCCCTGATTGCCAGCCAGGCCTAGGGACCCCACCCATGCACAATTTCGTGCACCAGGCCTCTAGTGCAATGATAAGGGGAACAGAAAACTACCAACTTTTGCTTGGACAGATGTAATTTCTTATCTCCTTTCCAGTGGAAAAATAAGATAAAAATGATGGTTTACTGAACTAAAGAAGAGCCTGATTCACGGGTCATGACCATGATTCATTGCTGAGCTGCAGCTCTTCCTTCAGGCATGACTCAGTCCAGTTCACTGCTAATTCATGCAGCAGTCACATTTGTAACTGTAGTACAGAAGGAGGGGGAAAGGGCATGGCGCCTCCAGGAAATATCAGATGATTTGAGTTGTAAGCAATTCCTGTCATCTAGTTCAGAGAAAAGTGGTAACCACAGACATTAAATATAAAAATTTATTTATAATTTCAGATTGTTAGGAAATGGAGAATGTTCCTGGCTATCCACATCTGCATAATATAGAGAGATATATAGACTATTAATTGTGTAATACCAAGTCTATTACTCTGAATTTATAATAAATGTCTTTTTAGAAAGCATCAAGCCCTAGCTGGTTTGGCTCAGTGGGTAGAATATTGGCCTGCAGACCAAAGGGTTCTGGGTTTGATTCTGGTCAAGGCCATGTACCTTGTTTGTAGGCTTCTCCCCAGCCCAGGTCCTGGTCACAGCTCATGCAGGAGGCAACCAACCAATGTTATCCTCTCACACTGATATTTTCTCTGTCTTTCCGCACCTCTCTCTCTCTAAAAAAACAAAACAAAACAAAACAAAAAAAACCAAAAAACTATGGAAAAATATCCTTGGATGACAATTAACAAAAGAAGAAGAAGAAGAAGAAGAAGACGAAGAAGATGACGCATCAAGGTCTTCCTCCACCCCTCCTACTTGTCTGGTATATTTATGTATATGAAATGTTGCTGCAAATAGAATTTCTTCTTTTTTTTTTAAATTTTGTTTTATTGCTAATAGAATTGCTTCTTAAATAGAAGACCTGAGAAACAGTCACAATTACTCTGTGTCTGCATTATAACATTAAGGCCCAGCTTATTACAACTCTAGGGCATCTTATCCTCAGCTTGCCCATCTGATGTTATAGCATGAGGAGTCTGCACTACTTCAAGCCCTTTCATCTAGAATGCTTTATCGAAGGCTTTTTATGAGGAAATATGTTGTTTTTTTTCCTTAAGGACACCTAGCAATTATCACTCAGTGTATAAACAAATATTCCTGTGTATCTGTCACAAATGCTAAACTCTATTCCAGAAGTTATTAAAGGAAACTTGTGGAATATGTGTGTGTTGTGTGACTATAAAACATCTGTAAAGGGGAGTTGTCAGTTTCCGGGGAATTGTCAAATAACTCTTCCCTCCTCCCTTACCTGCCGTTTCTGCTTTCCAAGAATCTTGAGATTTTGTGTATTTCACACAAAGTTGAATATTGACCTAAAGGCTAGACAAGAGAGATGCTTTATAATCTTTGTTGCTAAGAAAACACAATGATATGGCTGTTTGTAAAGTCAGAGTCAAAAGCAATTCCCACTTTGCCACTTATAATGTCATGACCTTTGAAAAACAATTTGACTTTTCTAAATGTCAGTTTTCCTGTCTGTAAAATCCTATATAATAAAAGCCTAATATGCTAAGTGTCCAGTTGTCTGGTTGTCCTTCAACCAATCCTATATAATAAAAGGGTAATATGCAAATTAACTATAACAGCAGAATAACTGGGAATGACTGGTCACTATGACACACACTGACCACCAGAAGGCAGATGCTCAATGCAGGAGCTGCCCCTGGTGGTCAGTGCACTCCCACAGGGGGAGCTCTGCTCAGCCACAAGCCAGGCTGATGGCTGCCAGTACAGCGGTGGTGGTGGGAGCCTCTCCTGCCTCCTCAGCAGACCTAAGCATGCTCCCTGCTGGCAAGTGGACATCCCCTGAGGACTCCCAGGCTGCCAGAGGGATGTCTGACTGCCAGCTTAGGCCCGATCACTTGGGGAGCAGGCCTAAGCCAGCAGGTAGACATCCCCTAAGGGGTCCCAGACTGCGAGAGGGCACAGGTTGGGCTGAGGGACCCCCCGAGTGCACAAATTTTTGTGCACCGGGCCTCTAGTTAGAACATAATATGCTAATTATATGCTAAGGCCATTCCGCTGCTTGCTGTGATGTACACTGACCACCAGGGGGCAGACGCTCTGACCAGTAGTTAACTTGCTGCTGGGGTCCGGCTGGGGACTGAGTGAGACCGTTCCTCCTGCAATGTGGGACCCCTAGGGATGTTGGAGAGCCAATTTCAGCCCAATACTGCAGGACAGACCCAGGGAACCCACTGGTGCACAAATTGATACACCATGCCTCTAGTAGAAAAATAATAGCATGTAGACCTTAAAGTTGCTGTGAAGGTTAAATGAAACAATGTACACCAAACACATTGCGTACTGTCTCATTTAATTTTAAAATTATTATGTTACATGGAACTATTACTATAATTTACCATTCTATAGATGAGAAATAATTAAACTTAAAATTAATTAAAATTCTCAAGGCCGTGTTGTTAAAAATACAAGACATGATATTCAGACCTACTCTGCCTGACTTCAGGGCTGAACTCTTCATCACTGCATAATACTCCTTTCTAAGTGTTTTCAGTGTGAGGAAGGTTTTAAGTCCCTGTCAGAATTGTTACATAATCTTTGTGTTTGCAATATATATAATTTGGGCTAACATAATTGTATAGCAATCTGATTCCAGTGTTTACACGACAGATTCAGCCATTTCTAAAGAAAACTTTGTTTATTTTAAAATCAGACCTAAAAATCTTTATACGTGCTGCTACGGTTCCATAGCTAACAGCTAAATCCCAAAAGACAGTGGCAATGAGGGTCCCGGAGCTCAAGATAGGCAGAGCCAATCAGAAAATGGATTTCTCTCTGAGTGTGCTCTACTGACACCCACACTCGCAAATATTAATCTAGCTGCTACCAAATTGAATTTGCTAATGGAGTTACAACCTTTCCTCAAGCCAACACCAGAAAATCCAACCCAAAAGTAAAATCAGCCCTACAAGAACTGGCACTTCGGTAGCTTAGTATGTTGGCTCTCAATCTTTTTGGCCTCAGTATCCCTTTATGTTCTTAAAAAGTATTGAAGGCTCTTTAGTAGCATTAGAATACATAAACAATGATTTGGATTTGTGAGCTATATGAAGGTCAAGGACCTTTGTCACTACTGATTTTAGAGCCTCATCTGACTGGTTCCATAAGCCATTGAACAGATAGAGAGTGGTTGTTGTGAGATTCAAATACATATCTCTTTCCGCTGTCCAGCCTCAACAAATCCATCAGGCATCCAGTGTGTAAACAAGCTTGTGGGAGCCCAGCTGACTTTCTCTTCTGGAAGCTCCCAGAAAGTCCACATCTCCCCACTTTTTCCTTCTCACTATTTGAAGTATGTGGACTGTGACGATTCGGAGACTAGTGAACTCTAAGTTCCTGAAATCTTAGTCTGTTACAGACTGTGTACTTTGGCAGGCTGCTTGGAAGCACACAGCCTGGCTTCCCACCAGTGTGAAAGTCCCACAGATTCTGCAGTTCATTCTTTCCTGCTTCCCATCATGGTCCTTATGGTTCCCATGGTGACGTTGTTGAAGCTCAAAGGAGGCCAGACTGGCTCTGAACACTTTCCCATTCACCTCCCCTCAGAGGGCCACCTGCTTTCTTCCACTCATCCCCTGCCTGAGGAGTACCTTAATTGCCTCTTATTTCTCTTGGCCCTGCTGTTCTGTGTAGTTCATTCCAGTCTCTGTTAGTAGTAATCAGCTGGCTCTGAATACTTCGGCATATAATAAAACTTGTGAGGAAAACAAACCTGATACCAATGTTATCAGTATCGGCAGGTTTTTATAACATCTTTAAAAATCATTTTTGATGTTATGCCCAAATTCTTAAAATTTAATATGCTCATCTCATATGTATTGCACTTTGGTTCTTTTAGGACACCATGATATAAATTATAACTTGAGATGTCAGTTATGATGTTTTCATAAAAATAATAAAATAACATATGTATAATTATTTTTAGTTTACAGAGTGCTCTTACAGACCTTATTTAATCTCTAAGAAATGCTTTTTCAGGTAGTTGTTATAATCCCTATTCTACAGACAAGGGAGAAAAATTGTAGCTAAGGAAGGTTATGCACTTTGCTCGAGTAATTGGCAAAGTTCTTGCCCCATTATAGGTTTTCATATTAAAAACCCAGAGCCTTTTCTGTCATATTGGTGTTCTGTAAATTGTAGTTATTTGCATATAATTTTCATGTATCTACCATAGCCGTAAACCTGAGATTGCTTGAAATTTTTAACAAATTTTGTTCCTTAAATAAACATATATTGAAAAGCTTTATATTACTATTTTTAAATAAAAATCATATTGTTAGGTTGCAGGGGGGTCCACACTGCAAACCTCACACTTATATTTTGCTTTTCAATAAAAGAAACCATAAAAATAAATATAATAAAATAAAAAGTTATTGAATTTGAGTTGGAGCCTAATTGCCTACTCAAATATTGAGGTGCATATCACTGTTGTTAAAAAAAAAAAAAAGGAAAATAGCAAGAGATTGAGAAGATTAAAGTCACACAAATGTTAAACAGGGATTTGCTATTTGAGGCTGGAAAGCAAATTGAATAAAATAAAAATTAACAGACACTAATGCAAAATGACATTAGTACCCAAGCTAGGGAGCATCAAGTTGCAGCACAATCTAAAAAAGTAATAAAATAAAACACATTTAGAGGCAAGAGTCAAGTTTGTAATGAAAGTAAATGGTGAGAATGCCACTCAAACTCACAGCAAAATGCATTGTCCTTGTTTAGAAGGAAGGAAGTGGAGGTAACATAATGGTAAATGAAATTCAGGCCTTGTTCAAAGGATTTTTCTCTAGAGGAGAGAAATGTATATCAATAATTCTAGTTTGGAAAGAAGGTAGGATGCACCCCTGTCATCCAACCTTTTTCATGTGAGAACACTGAGATAAACATAATGAAACTGCTGGGCCCAGACAGTGTGGCTCAGTGGTTGAACTTCAACCTATGAACCAGGAGGTCACAGTTCGATTCCTGGTCAGGACACATGCCTAAGTTCTGGGCTGGATCTCCAGTGTGGGGCCTGCTAGAGGCAACTGATCAATGATTCTATCTCATCATTGATGTTTATATCTCTTTCTCCTTTTCTCTTCTTCTCTGAAATCAATAAAAATATGTTAAAAAGATAAAATAAAAAGAGGCTGCTGCAATTTCCCAGACTCCATGTGGTTACCCAGCAAGACTAGGGGTCAAGATTGGTAGATTCTTTAAACCTTGTGCAACTCAGTGGGGCACAACAGCACATGGTGGGAAGCTGTGCTATATAAAACCAATGAGAGGACCCCAGAATGAGGAGAATGAAATAAAGTCCCTGACAGCAAAGAAGTCACGATTTCTTCCAGAAACATTCATGGAGCATCTTCTATGAACAAGGCACTGTAGCAGGTACTGTGGGCACATGACTTATTTGTATTAGGCAGGGTATTCAGTTTACCATGGAGAAAATGTTGATGAGTATCGATGGCATTGTAACACATGGCAATAATTATTAAACTCCTAAGTCTTACTATATACTGTATTTTCTGGCATATAAGATGACTGGGCGTATAAGAAGACCTTCAACTTTTGAGAAGATTTTTCTGGGTTAAAAAGTCATCTTATACACTGGAAAATACAGTATTTTAATGCCAATTAAATTTATTTTTCACACTTAGATTGTTTTATGTATTTTATCATTATTGATTTTATTGCACACATTTAGTTCTATCAACAGCCCCATTAAAAAAGAAAAACTTAATCTAATTCTTCTCTTGTCAAAAAACAGTTTAGTGGTTATTCACAATAAGAGGCATCATACTGGTGCATAATATGTATTATTTTTACCTTGCACCAATGCCACAGAATCAGAACACTAACCTCATTTTAAAAGTGAGGAAATTTTGATTATAGAAAAGTAGTACTAATGGAAAACACCAAGCATTCAAATAGAGGCCTTTCAAACTTCAAAGCTGATCCCCTTTACCTTCAGTATGTGGAGGTTTTGAAATGAATCTCTATTAATCTTTATTTTGACTTAATGAAACACAAAGAGTAGATTTACTCTTGAACTAATGTTTGTCATTTACATACTTCACAAATTGATAGACCACACACACACACACACACACACACACACAAAATGATACACATATACAGACAGTCCTCAGGTTACAACGTACATCGTACATCTTTCGTGGTTATGTCGCTACCTCCCATCCTATATAATAAAAGGATAATATGCAAATTGACCCTAACAGCAGAATGACTGGGAATGACTGGTTACTATGACACACACTGACCTCCAGGGGGCAGACACTCAATGCAGGGGCTGCCCCTGGTGGTCAGTGCACTCCCACAGGGGGAGCTCTGCTCAGCCACAAGCCAGGCTGATGGTTGCCAGTACAGTGGAGGTGGTGGGAGCCTCTCCTGCCTCCTCAGCAGCACTAGGGATGTCTGACTGCAGCTCAGACCTGCTCCCCACTGGCAAGTGGACATCCCCCAAGGGCTACTGAGCTGCCAGAGGGATGTCTGACTGTCAGCTTAGGCCTGATCGCCCGGCAGGTGGACATCCCCCGAGGGGTCCCAGACTGTGAGAGAGCACAGGCTGGGCTGAGGGACCCTCCAAGAGTGCACAAATTTTTGTGCACCGGGCCTCTACTTTATTTATAAAAAAGAAAAGTTCCATCATTTTAACATATGTACATTTGTGCTTTATATTTTTTTATTATTTATTTACCACAAGTAAAGGTCAGGAATTATCTTTCTTTTAAATTTGTTTTACTGTTTCACTTCATTGCTGCTGTGTATGTGCTCCATGTGAGTGATGTAGGTGCTTATGTAGGTGGGTTCCAATTTATGCGAAAATCACATTATGTCGCATCGTAGGAGTGGATCTCCGAAGTAACCCAAGGACCTACTGTATTAAGGATATACATTATAATAATACTAGGGGCCCGGTGCACAAAAATTTGTGCACTCGGGGTGGAGGGAGTCCCTCAGCCCGGCCTGTGCCCTCTCACAGTCTAGGACCCCACAGTGGATGTCCTATGATGGCCCCAGTCTGCCAGGCACCTTTTGTGTGTGTGTGTGTGTGTGTGTGTGTATGTGTGTGGCCACTGGGGACCTGCCCCCAGCTGCATCTGAGGCTCGGAGCAGTCCTCCTGTGTGTGTCTACCTGCTGGGGACCTGCCACCAGGCACACTGTGGAGGCTCGTGGTCAGACCAGCCTTTTCCTGCTCCCTGATCCCCGGAAGGAACCTGGGAAGCCACCAAGCAG
>PVJC01027436.1:0-23287 GCA_004026665.1 Murina feae
CCAGGGGAGAGGGCGCCAGGGGAGAGGGCACCAGGGGAGAGGGCACCTGGCTGCTGGCTGTGCCGCACACTGAGCCGCTGTGCCCCGGGCACAGGCCACTTGTTGCCCGAGTCCCACCTCCTGCCACAGGCAGGGCGGCTTCCCCTGGCAGTGTAGTATCTCGGGATGGCGGGCAGGATCTTCTGAGAAGCGTTTGCAGGCCCCTGCTCGGCTCTATGCACGTGCAGGGCGGTCATAGAGAAACCTCGTGTTATCCCACCCGCCCTGCGCTGGCCTCTCCTCCCGGCCCATCTGCAAGCTCCGCGCCCCCGGCTCTGCACTCGCCTTCCTTGCGTGCACCCAGCAGTTCACCCGCATGGGCATAGAGCAAGCGCTCCACGCGGGCTTCTCTGAACCCCACTTCTTTGGGGGCTCACCTGTTGGGTGTCTGCAGGCCCCGGCCACCGGTCTGTCCCCCCCACTCCCCGCGTCCAGCGCAGTGTCTGTCACTGAGCATTACGGAGGGAACCTCTGCAAACAAGACCAGTCTCCAGGAGCCAGTGACCATGGCGTTATTTTCCAGTGTTTTGTTTTCCTTTGCAAGCAAAGCAACGTGAAGTGGCTTTTTAAATATTTCAAGGTGAAATATGAGTGAATGGTCTCTTCTGGTCAGTAGTTGCATTGCAGTATCTTTATTTACCTTCTGTGTCAGGGTTATTCCTGGCTACGTGTGATCAGATGAATACATAGTGATTTCACAGAGACACCCAGATGCCAACTAATCAGAATCTCAAAGGTACAGATACAGCACTGACCGGTTTGGCTCAGTGGCTAGAGCATCAGTCTGCAGACTCATGGGTCCCAGGTTCGATTCCGGTCAAGGGCATGTACTTTGGTTGCGGGCACATCCCCAGTAGGGGGTGTGCAGGAGGCAGCTGACCGATGTTTCTCTCATCGATGTTTCTAACTCTCTATCCCTCTCCCTTCCTCTCTGTAAAAAAATCAATAAAATATATTTTAAAAAAAAGTACAGATACTCACGGGCATCCAATAGGATTTTCCTAAAATTACTGTATTTGAGGAATGTAAACTGTACCTTTTTCAAAAAATATATTTTTATTAATTTCAGAGAGGAAGGGAGAGGGAGAGAGAGAAAGAAACATTAATGATGAGAGAGAATCGTGGATTAGCTGCTTCCTACACGCCTCCTACTAGGGATTGAGCCCACAACCTGGGCATGTGCCCTGACCAGGAATTGAACCGTGACCTCCTGGTTCATAGGTTGATGCTCAACCACTGAGCCATGCCAGCCGGACTAAACGGTGCTGTTTATATTAACCCGTCACAAAGCATAAGCCGCAGCTATGGCTTTTAGTTCAGCCTCCACCTCTCTCCCCCCGTGTGCCATAGGCCTTCCCTGCACGGATTTTACCTTCAGCTCCTCAGCTTGTTGCTTCGAATTGCCCCTTCGGACAGATTAAAGAGAAGAAGTGAACTCTGGTGTATTTGTACAACGAACGGCTCGCTACTCAGCAGGCAAAAGTAATGAGCTTTTGATTCATGGAACAATATGGGTGAATCTCAACAATGTCACGCTGCAGAGGAGAAGCGAGACACAAAGTGATCTGGATGATTCCGTTTCTGTGAGCTTTGAAACGAGGCCGAGCTCATCTCTGGCAGCAAAAGTCAGACGAGCCCCTCCCTGAAGGGGACGGCCCGGCTGGAAAGGGCGCAGGGGGAGGTTCTGGAGCGATGGGTGGGGAGCCGGTACCTTGAGCTGGTCACCATGGGTGCACACGTGTGACATGTGAACCAGCTGCCCACGTAGAATCGGGCAGCTACTGTGCTGAAGTCCACCGCCACGGCCTCACGAACAAGGGTTCAGGGAAAGCCCACGCTTCTGAGAAAATGAAGCAGATGCAGCTTCCCTAGTCCTCCCGCCGAGCGTGAACCAACACCCTGGACATCACACGCAGAACGAACAGCCCTCTAACGCGTGGGGAGCTAGGGGCGCGCTGGCGGGACCCGGGACCCTGAGAACCAGAGGGGAGTGTTTCTAGGGTTTTCTGGCTGCTTCACAGGCCCAGGCCGGGGCTGGGGAAACCGCGCCCGGCCCCTGCAGGCCCTGCGGCAGGAAGGCAGAGGGGTGCACTGGCTCTGCAAAGGGCTTGGCAGTTCTTAAAAAGCCAACAGGCAAACGCCACGCCACCCAGCATGCATTCCTGGGCACGGACCTCGGAGAAGCAAAGACCGTTGTCCTCCCCATACCTGCACGCGGACATTTCTACTGCCCCAGCCTCATCGCCCAAGGGGAAGCCACCTGGGGCCTCCAGCAGACGAATGGCTGACAAACGGTGTCCGTCCACGTCGAGGCACGCCCCTCCGCGGGACGGATGGCCGCAGCGCCCTGGGTTAAACTCGGAGAATGACGCTGCCGGGGACCCGTCCAATAAGGCACGCTGTCTGGCTCCATTTACAGAACATTCTTAGTGACAAAGCTCTAGAAATGGAGACCAGAGACGTGGCTGCCAGGGTGAAGGAGGGTGGGAGGCACCCAGAGAAAGCGTTGTGGAGACGGAGCAGTGATTTAATAACACGAACGAACCCCTTTAACACGGAGCCAGAGCCCCTCCCAGAGGAACCGCCTCGCACGTCTATGCCTCGACCCTCTGGGCTGCTAAAACACGTCACCTTAGGGCTGAGCCGAGGCAGCCTCGTGCCCTGCAGAGGAACTGTTTTCGAAGATAACCAGAGGCACTCACTATGACCAGGGGACTGAACATCCTGTATAATAAAGAGCTAATATGCTAATTAGACCTGCCGGTGGGACAACCTCCTAGAATGACCTTCCTGAATGACCTTCCGGAACGACCAGTGGGTGGGGGCCGAGGCTGAGGGGCTGCGAGGCAGCTGGGGCTGTGAGGGCCTACCCTTGCACGAATTTTGTGCATCAGCTTAATACAAACAGTACAGTTTAGCCCGGCCAGCGTGGCTCAGTGGTTGAGCATCAACCTATGAACCAGGAAGTCACTGTTCAATTCTTGGTCAGGGCACATGCTGGTTGTGTGTTTGGTCCCCAGCAGGGGGCGTGCAGGAGACAGCCGATCCATGATTCTCTCTCATGAGTGATGTTTCTCTCTCTCTCTCTTTCTCTCTCTCTCTCTCTCTCTCTCTCTCTCTCTCTCTCTTTCTCTCTCTCTCTCCCCCCCCCTCCTTTCCTCTCTAGTTAAAACATAATTTAGAATGGGCCTCACTACGTCAGCTCATGGCCTGAGCAACGCTGTCCTCCCAAGGAAGCCATGGCCTCTCTCCCTCTCGTAAACATCCTCCTGGGGGCGCTGCACGGGCTGCTGCCTGACAGCGCCTCCCGAGCAGCTGCTGTGACGGACCCGGGAAGGCCTGTGCAGTTGGGTGAGCCGTGTGTTGGCGACAGCAGTGCCACTGTCCTGGTGGTGAGACGGCCTTGCAGTTACAGATGTTCCCGCCGGGAAAGGCGTGGGAACGGCACACAGGAGCTCTCCGTGTGGTTTCTGAGCAGCTGCATGTGAGTCTACGATGATCTCAAAGTAAAAACGTTTATTTAATTTTTGTAGAAAAACTGTAGCGGAAAATGCCACTGGCTGCCGCCCACCCGCTCGCCTCCACCAGGGGGCTCTCCCTCCAGAAATGCTTTGTTCACACAAATACCAGGACGTGGCTCAGGGCCGCCACGGGAGTTCCAGGAAACCAACCACCCAAACGGGGCGGGTCCGAGGCGCTCCTCACTCTCCCGTTGGCGTTAGAAGGGGTCATGACTTCATTACACATGAACCCCTTTGCGCGTTGTCACTGTCGTCGGGGGCTGGTTCTCAGGAAGTGAAAACACGTCGTTGGTGCGAAATCTCACGCTGGAGGCCGTTTTCCACGCGTGTGCGTCCTTCCCGGGCCCGTGTTCATTACAGAAGACAGCCGGCCTGCCCAGCCAGGGAGCCTCCTGCCACGGCTGTGTCGGCGCAAACATTTTGTGGATCAAAATCCCACGTTGCCTGGATGCAGCTGCAGGGACATCTCAGGACGAAAATGCCCGCGAATTCCGCTCAGGCTGGGTCAGCGACCGCTCCATCCGCGCTGTCAGAGCCTTGCAGTGAGGGTCAGACCTCCGCCTGGGAACTCGAAACACGTTGCTTTCAAAAGGGAAGTTGCAGACCAGCCTGGAAACAAGTAAGACGACACCAGGTGAGGCAGACACTCCGGGCCTCTGGACTCGCCAGGGGTTGAGACCGTAGACCGTGGCCTCAGAAGCTCCCTGCGGACCGCAAGGAGCAGAAGATGCCCCTCGTGGCGGGCACCTCACATGCAGAGGACACCCCACATGCAGAGGGCACCCCACATGCAGAGGGCACCCCACCCAGCCAGCAGCCAGCAGCAGCCCCTCCTCAGGAGGCCCGGGTCTTCCTTAGAAAGTTGTTTCCGAGATGAATTTTCCAACCTTGCAAAGCAAACACGCGTAAATCTTACTGTCTCCTGTTTAAGGAAACGGGATAATAAATTATATGAGACCGGGGCCGTAATGGCGCATTTGAAAACAAACCTGCGAGCTGTAAGGGAAATCTCAGGCTATTTTTGCATCTGGAAAGGGCAAAAGGAATGAACGAAGGGGACAAGCAAATGAAGCTTAAAATGAGAAGTCGCCCGGCTCTCCCATCAAGCTTGGTTTCAGAAATCACGTGCGCAGCACAACTGACTGCAGGAGCCGCACGGCTGGAGCCGGGCGTCCTGAGTGACTGATTTCCACCGAGCCGGCAGCCTGCCTGGCTGGGGGACGCGCCCTCCGCCCGTGGCGGGCACGACGACTTTATTCTGATGGAAAGTCGCTCTTTGCTGAAATGAATGGTTCGGAGACTGAGGTTAACGCCACCCTTCACCTTGCAGTCGGGCCCCGTGACATCGATCAGGGCTCACGTGCCTATACCTGGGCACCCGTGCACACGCGGTGCCGCAAAGCACCCGATGGTCAGAGAGGGCACGAACGCGTGAGGCTGCCTTGTTACCGTTTCAGGGTTGTCCGGGGGGAAATGCACATGTGGTGTACAGATGGGCTAAAGCGATGGAGGCTCATGTCTTCCCTTGGGTGCCTGCGAGCAGCTCCCGGGATGAAGATGTCCGGGAGAGTCGTTTATCAAGAAGTGACCCCAGGGAAACCGGTGGGGAATGGGGAGGTGGGCCTGGGAGGCCAGGAGGCCATGTCAGGGTGAGCATCGGGCTCCAGACCTACAATTTTGGCCTAGCGCCCTCCCTTCCCCCGAAACTGGGGCGATAAGTACTTATAGGATTGCAGCGGTTCTCAACCTGTGGGTCGCGACCCCTTTGGGAGTAAAACGACCCTTTCACGGGGGTTGCCTCAATACATCCTGCATATCAGATATTTACATTATGATTCATAACAGTAGCAAAATTACAGTTATGAAGTAGCAACGAAAATAATTTTATGGTTGGAGGTCATCACAGCACGAGGAACTGTTTTTAAAGGGTCGCAGCATTAGGAAGGTTGGGAACCACTGGGTTAAGGGCTGATTCTGGGTGGGGTGGGTGTGAATTCCCAATCACTTCCCTTCTCTCCCTGTGTATGAGCAAAGGGCACTCCAGCAGCCCGAGGCAGCCTCCAACTAAGAGGCAGAGTCCAAGCCCAGTAGGAGTTGAAACTGGACACAGTGGGTCAGGGGCTGCCTGTCACTACTGAAGCCTGAAGAAGCTGAGACAGGGTTGAATCCTATATGAGTGTTTATTCCAATAATGCCGCAGTGTGGGAGAGTGGTTGGTCACCCTGAAAATCCTGCTCGGAGCTCCCTTGCCAGTTGGCTAGTCATATACACACAAGGGAGAAGATAGCTGCCTGCAGTTGTGAGCTGCAAACATAACAGGGAAAGAGAGGAGGAGGGTCTGCAGCCAGTCTTCGGGAGCTCACAGTCGATAACAAGGCAGTGAATCCTATATAATAAAAGGCTAATATGCAAATCAACTGAACGGTGGAATGACCGGTTGCTATGATGCGCACTGACCACTGGGGGCAGACACTCAATGCAGGAGCTGCCCCTGGTGGTCAGTGTGCTCCCACAGGGGGAGTGCCACTCAGCCACAAGCCAGGCTGACGGCTGGTGAGTGCGGTGGCCTGCCTCCGCAGCAGCTCTAAAGAAGTCCGACTGGGGCTTAGGCCTACTCCAGACATCCCCCGAGGGCTCCCAGACTGCAAGAGGGTGCAGGCAGGCTGAGGGACACCCCGCACCCCCAGTGCACAAACGTCATGCACCAGGTCTCTAGTCTTCTATGATGTTACAGAGAGCTCAGCCCGTTCCTGGGACCAGAGAATGGTCAGCGTTCCTGAGGCAAACGCCTGGAGGGGGTCAGGGTCCCGGCACAGCAACCAAATCAAAGCGTGTCCTGTCCCTGGTCTGTTCTCAAAATGTATTTCTTTTCTGAGTCATGGACCCATCGAGGAGGCATCTTGTCTTTTTTACAGCCTCGTTTCATCCTCCAGTGCCCCAGGTTTTTAAGAAAACTTCTCATCTATAGTTAGCAAGGTGAGTAATTGTTAGGCAGTGGTGGCTCTATTCTCATTACATGCCCTTCCTCACTATCGGAGTGATGGCAGGTGTGCGCAGAAATGGTGCAGGGTCAGGGATGTGAGCATGCTGATACACCTGCTATAGTCCATCACACCGGCTGTGTGCATCAAGCATTCACCTCTCAAATAGCCTGTCCCTTTGTTTCTGTGTGTCTATCCAAGTCCTCCTGTAGCCTAGGCAGCATTACCCTCTTCCTGACTGAGCTGCAGGCACAAGGTAATCAGCTACATTAGACACATTTCCAGACTCTCTTGCAGCTAGAAGTGGTGGATGTGCCACTCCTTCACCTCTCCCCATTCCCTTTTTCCCCCCTTCTTGCTTGATGCCAGGCTGCAGGGTCACCTGTGGTAGGAGATGGCAAACATGATGGTGATGAGGATTGCCACAAAGGCAGTGGTGTGCCAAGATGGAAATGTAGGCTGGCCTAGGTCCTAGGGGAACCTGTACCAGCCCCAGGTGGCTAACTCCTACATTTTTGTCTTGTGGGTGAAACAAATTTCAAGCTCAGCTTATTGATGGCCATTATTTGAGTGATATTTACAGCTGGAAGTATTCCAAACCAAGCAGTATATAGAGAGATAAAGATGATACATTGAATAACATAGTGCTTTCTTGCTTATTTCTGGTGACATTTTAATAAAATGGGAATAGCCTTAAATTTTTGTCCGGACGCATGCATACTAGCTGACCTGGGTGGGAGAAGGGACTGGTCAGAGTTTCCTGTTCACGGCAGAATTACTGTTTTTCTCCAAGGAGGGAAATGAACCGCCATCTTTTGGATAAAGAGAGTAGGTTCATGGTTCCCCCAAACATCGAAGATGGGCTCCCAGAACCGCTCTACTGCAGCAGATGGTTAACCCCTTAATCAGCAATCACAAGGGAAAATGGGACACGTTTATTGCCAATGATAGGATTGTTGAAGATGAGTGTGGGACTTGGATGAAGACTATTGATCGTGAAGACCATTAATCAGTGCAGTCTGTTGGCTCATTTACTTGGGATAAGATTTACTGCATTTGTTGTAAGATAAAGTACATCATCCATCATCTTTCCTTGCTGAGAGCTGGTTGTGATGACCTTGTGAGGACTAGCCAGGGTGCACGCCCATGTGTTTAGCCCCAGAGCCCCCCTTGAGTGAGTGACAGTGGGTGCAATTACCAACATCTCTTCCCCTCCCAGGTCCTGCCAGCCAGGGGAGTCGGATGCATCTCTTGTTCCTTGTTTGACCCACTCCTTGGCCACAGGATGGACTTGCGGCTTTCATGAAATGACTTGTCACAGAGAGAGTCAGCGACCCCTTCTGTTCACAGGTAAGTGACCGCCCAATCAGAGGATGTGTTCACGGAGCTTCTCACCAGGGGGTCTCAGACACTGCTCGTGCACTGCTCTGGACAGCCAAGGGGCACCACTCGTAGGAATTACTCTCGTGTGGGTGGGAGAGAAGTGATAAGCTCCGAAGCCACTGTCTTCACGCACGGACGCCAGCCAGCCGGGGCTCTTGCAACGCCGAGCGGACACGTCAGGAGGAGCAGGGCTGGATGTAGAAGCCGATATGCAGAGGCAGCGCTTTGCAATCCGGTGCAGACTGTGGGAGTAGCCCAGTCCCTGCCCCTGCATCTCTTCTGCTGGACGATGAGGCAGGAAGGCACGCCTCCGTCCCTGCCGCTGTGTGTAAATGCCTGTTTCCATGTTGGAGCATGCGCCGATGCGGAATCAGAATGCAGAATGGGCTTGTGGGGGAGCGGCCATGGGAACCTTCCAGAAGGGGGGGAAGCAAAGGGGCTTAATTTTCCCAGGCAACCCTCCCTCCTGGGAGAGGAGATGACCGCGTCCCTGGGGGGCAGAGCGGAGGGTGAAGTCCGAGGAGGCTCTGTGGGTGTAAAATTTCCCTGAAAGTGTGACAGCCCTGAGAAACACGCGTGTTCTACATGTTAAGTGTCTTTTAATCTATAGAAACCAGGCTAATAGCACCGATACTTTGAAGGAGCAAGGGGCACAGAAGGCCTACTCGTGTGTGTAATTTTGTCACATAACATTAACTTCCGACCCTGAAGGGGAGGCAGGGAAGCGCCCTTGTCACCCCCCGCACTCAGCAAGCAAATGCCGCTCCAGAGAGGGGGGCCCCGTGGCTCCTGGTCTCGCACCCGTAGCCTCCGATGAGGCTGTCTGCAGTCACCCCGCCCGGGGGCACCAGGAGACCTAACCGTTCTGAACCAATACCACGCTTCACGCCAACTTTGCTCCAGGCTCCTTTTATCCAGCAGAAGGTCGGAGGGAGAAAGAATCAGTGACGACAAACGGGGGCATCTGCCTTCACAGACTCACACCTCCAGCCCTGGGAACTTGCGCGCCCCGAGGGAAGGCACATGGTGTGGCCCCTTGGAAAGCGGTTTGGTCTCCCCAGGAGGCCCAGCACTCCCGCCCCTGCGTGTTCCCTTGACGGTGCACATGCCTGCAGGCGAATGCTCACGGCAGCTACAGTCCCCATCTACCCCCGCGGGACAGAGCACACATGTCTCTCCCCTGGGGAACGAATGAACCGATTGTGTTCCGTCCATAGGTCGGGACAGTGCAAAACGTGGTTCAAAGGAAGAAGCTCTGGGTCCATGCAGGGTGTCGGCGACTCCCCGAAGCAGGACGCAGCAGGCTGCACGGTGTCTGGTTCCACCCATGTGGCATCCAGGAACATGCAAGACCTCGGACACAGAGACCCCGCCAGAGGTCTCAGGGGTGAGGGGGCGGGAGGGGAGGGCCGTCGGAGGGCTGGAGGGGACTCGGGGGCAGGATGCAAATATTCTGCTTCTGGAAACGACCACCAAGGTAGCTTCATTACTGTATGTTTGTCAACATGCACAGACCAAACAGACTGAAACTGAGTGCCAATTCTACGCAATAAACCTAAGGCGCGGCGGCGGGAAGGAGTCTAGGGAGCCAGTGCCATGTGTGATCTCTATTGGGACCTGAGCAGAAGAATCATAATAAAAAGTGCACCACAAAGCCATCCTGACCAACAGCCACGAAGGCCATTACTGGGCCAGTGGGAGGCGGGGGTCAGTGAAGGGAATACTGGTCACTATTCCTATATGAATATTAGATTTCTTACACACATGATGGTGTTAGACAATCTTTCCTTAGAGGGGCTGTCTGGGCTGAAGCGTTTAGGTTTGAGGGGAGCACTATGACCGCTGCAAGGCACTTTCAGGGAAGTAAAGGCTCCGGGCAGAGACCCCGGTGCGTGTGCATGTGTGTGTGTGCATACATACATGTGTGCATGGGTGGGGAGAGAGAGCGAGTGGGACAGGGCAAAATGTTTACTATTGGTGAATCTAAGCAAAATGCTCTTATGCTATTCTTTCTAATTTTTGTGCTGTGGGTTTGAAATTTTTCAAATAAAAATTGGCCCTGGAATGTGTTCCTCTTTTTCATCGACAGTGACTTTGAAGCAGCTTACCCTAATGCAGTCATTAAAGCTGTGGGGAGAACATACTCAGCACCCCGACGTCATGAAGCTGGAAAGTCAGAGTCTCTGCTCCTCGCGGCCCCTGATACAGGTGGCACTCAGCACATTTTTCCTGAAAAATGAGCATTTGCATGAAAGGATGATGGGTAAGTACATTGGAGCGCAATCACATAATGGAACACTGTGCAAACATTCCATGTGTTTTGCTAAATATTTGATGACATTGAAAAAGCTTTTGCTATGTTCAGTGAAAAAAAAAAAAATCAGGCTACAAAACCGGCATATAGGAAGATAATTTCTAAAAACACATTTTTAAAAGATGTGGAAACATAAAAATAAAAAGATGTGGACAAGCCTGGGAGAAAGTAAACTAACATGTGAAAGCAGATTGTCTCTGTGGCAGGATTGATGTGTGCTTATACTGTGTCTTGTTTCCCAATTTTCTACACTGCGTGCACTTATTTTATTTCGTTTTCCCAACATCGGGAACTGTGTCTGCGTCTAGCAGTGCAGTGTATGGAGACAAAACACATCTATGAAAATCCCTTACATCAAGTATTTTAGGGGCTATGATACCAGGGGTGAGGGAGAGCCACAGGTGTGATGAGTTCAGGAAATGCTTGATAAGTTAATTGAGTCGCAATTATTTACCTTATTACGGCAAAGCCTCTGGACTTCACGTGAGTTGTTCTCTTGGCTGGGAAAATATTCAGTCGGTTACCAAGGCTGTTTAATGAAGTGATAGCGCTTCCTGGTTGTGTATTGCTCATGCAATGGAAAACCGAGTGAAATGAAACTGCTGGGGAGCAGACTGGTGCAGCGACTATGGGACACAGTAGGGAGTTTCCTAAAAAACAAAACAAAACAAAAAAACCCAAAAAACTAAATAGGAAACTGCCATTTGACCCGTGACCCCACTTTTAGGGATATACCCTAAGAGACCCGAGCGCAAAGCACCCCGTGGTGGGAGGCGCCGACACCCGAGACCACCCTCCCTCATGCTGAGGTCACTGTGGCTGAGGCGCTGTTGCCTCCTGTGCACACAGCCCCCGCCCCTGGCCCCTCAGCGCTCCCTGCACCTGGCTGCCAGGGGGTCCTGCGCCAGGGGGGCTCCAGGGCCAGGCACCCCACGTCCTTCCCTGTAGCCAAGGTTCCCTGACCCTGAAGGTCCAGCCCTGCTGCCTGGAGGAGGAGCCTGGATTGCCCCATGCGCCCCGCACAGCTCCCTGCACAGCAGGTGCCCATGACCCAGGAGGCCCGCACAGGCTCCCTCCCAGGGGAGGGCATGTCCACACGCAGCGACAGGCCCCTGCCCCCCCCCCCCCCCCGCCGGCCACGCGGGGTGCGCGTCGGTGATGGTGATGGTGCTCGAGCTCTGCAGCTCGGTCAGCTGGCGGCCCGGGGTCCCCTCATGCTTGCCAGGTGCAGCTGCTTTGATTTTTTTCTTTTCTGCTGCTCTGTGTGGCAGCACCTGGGAAAGACCTCAGCCGCGCACACGTGCTCTCAAGTGGGGTCCGTGGAGTGGAGCGTGTCACGCGCAAACGCAGAGGTAGCTGGACCCTGCTGCCCTGGGGGGTGAGGGCCGCCCCCAAAGTCCGGAGGTGTCTGGGGTCCTCATCCCCCATTGCCATTGGAGGACCCCTGCGGGGTGTCGGGCCCCCGCCGGGATGTCAGCCCCCCGTCAGACAGAGGAAAGCTCCCCTGTCCTCTGACCTGTAGGGAAGCGAGGAGCCTGTTGCTGAGTCACTGCCCGGACACCGTGACGTTGGGCAGTTCTCACGGGGTGACCACCAGATCTGAAATGCTCCCTGACGGGACCCCACGCGCGGCGGGAGCATGGGTTCTCTCAGATCTCTTCACTCTGCGAGGCACTGAGAGTGACAGGCATTGCGAGAGGCTGTTAATTTTTATGAAAAGAGGAAAAATGACCTCTCCTCGAAACTGGGCTCCCTTTTTAAATGAAGGGGAAATGACTTGCTTTTTTTTACTCAATAAAAACATAGTCAGCGCCATTTATTAACCAGCTGGTGGCAGTGTTTTCATTAAAAAAAAGATAAAGTGACATTAGGCCCACTTCCCCTCTAATCCATGTTATTGAATGTTTAAGAGGATGGATTTTTAGCTTCTTCTCACTCAGATGCTGGAAACTCCAGCTAAGCAATGGGAAGCTGCATTTTTTATCAGTTCTAAGTCTCTGCCCCCAGGAACTTGCATAAAATACATGAGGCGACATGAAGATGCTTGGTGTCTTTTCTGTGGCCAGTCCCTGTCTTAGTTTATCAAGGCATCCTCAAACTACGGCCCGCGGGCCACATGCGGCCCGCTGAGGACATTTGTCCGGCCCGCTGGGTGTTTTTGCCGCCGCTGCCTGTCCTGCTTAAAATAAGATATGTGCAGTGTAATAGGAATTTGTTCATAGTTGTGTTTTTTTTTTTTAAACTATAGTCCAGCCCTCAACGGTCTGAGGATCAGTGAACTGGCCCCATTTAAAAAGTTTGAGGACCCCTGATACAAATGGACGGCAGAACCAACCGGCTGGGGTTAGGCTTCTGCTGCCGGGTTTACCAGTTGGCCTGAGCTGCCTGCTGGGATGCGTCTTTGACAGGGTAAGCAATCCTCTTTCCTGTGCTCTGTCGAGGGGAAGAGAGTTGTAGTCTGCTTTCTCCTCTAAAATTATCCCACGACGCTTCCGCACGCACTCCCTGCAGACAGCGCCACTGAGTCATACGTCACAGACACGCAGAGTGCCCGACTGTTATTTCTGTAACAGAATCAGGTGGCGACAGCCAGCAGCCCTCCTTGCCTCCATTTAAATCCCATCACGCCCAAGAGGGTTGCCGACCAGGTCTGGGAATGACGTTGTCCTCCAACTCAAAGGACCAAAAATAGCCACGGCCTTGACCCCTCCATCTGGGAATATGATATGACTCCTTCTCCAAGAGACCGTGCCCCTCCCCTCGCCCCTCCTATGTGTGTGGCTCCATCTGCCCGTCTCCATCTGGGAACCAGGTCCTGAGCCCACAGAGATGTGCTGGAAGCCAGCGCCGGTACCCACACCACCCTGACCCCCACCCTGGCCTCAGGAAACTCGAGCAACACAAAGCAATGGTCCCTCCTCCTCAGAACCCAGGCCTCTTCACTCTCCTGGGATCAGAACTGGGCTTGATGGTGTCCAGAGTTTTATTTCCAAGGGCATGCTGTTCTAATTGGCCCTGTGTTTAGGCTGATCTTCACTGATTAGTGTTGCAAAGCTCCCCTGTCCTTTGAGGATACCCACCAAGGAAGGCCATACACACGCACACGGAGGATGCGGGTTACCTTCCTAGGGCTGCACATGCAATGGAGAAGTTACAGGAAAATGGTAGCCTTGGACCTGCCTTGTGCGTGAGTGGAGTGCACTCTGTTGGTTGAAATAAGTAGTTGTGCAAAACCTGCCCCAAGATCAGGGTGGCGTGGCCATGAGCAAATGGGCCTTGAACTTTTCCATCGGTGGTCACTGCCGTCTTCACACTGTTCCAGCTCACACGTGTGTGCAAGGATGACTAACTGAGCCTAGCGCTTGTTACCAAGGTTGTCACCAAGGTAAGGCCATCTAAGAATCTGAGAACCCAGTGTTCTGTGGATTCAAGGAGCAGCCTCCAGAGAGGAGACAGTTTCCAATGCCCTTGAACTTGACCTTGGTCAATGACCCAAGCCTCTCATCTCCTTATGGGTGCTGGTGCTGGGAAAACACGGCATTTGAGGTGGGAATGGTGGGAATGGAGTCTCAGCTTAAGCCACTGGAGAGGCAGTTGTCAAATGTTTGAAGGATCATCACATCAGAGAAGTGACTTAGTGAGTGACTGATTCCAGCTCAGGGCAGGGGAGAGCTGCTCCCCATCCAACCTGCTCTACAGAATCACACAGGGGAGAACGTGGCCCCCAAGTGGTTCCAGTGCCTGGACCCAACTCTTACTCACCAGCCAGGTGACCTGGAGATTACCTGCTCCTCCCACGTCGGGATTCTCATGCTACCCACATAAGTGCGTGTGATGGGTCCCCATCGAGCCCGACATGGTCTCGCCTGAAGTAGTCACCTTGTCAAAAGAGAGGTGGAGACCTCACTGGTTTGGCTCAGAGGCTAGAGCATCAGCCTGCGGACTGAAGGGTCCCAGGTTCTATGACAGTCAAGGGCTCATGCCCGGGTTGTGGGCTAGGTCCTCAGTAGGGGCGTGGCAGAGGCAGCTGACCAAGATTCTCTCTCATCATTGCTGTTTCTATCTCTCCCTCTCCCTTCCTCTCTGAAATCAATAAAAAATAAATAAAAAGAGAGGCGGAGTCTGCAGTTGCCAGGGTCACAGGGTAGGCAAGAGCAGCCACTGAGCTCCAAGGGTGCCTGGTCTAAGGTAACCCTATCTCGACCTCTGAGAGCAAACTGACCTCACCTCGCAGGTCAGGAACTCGGGCTCAGAGTGGGTGTCATTGGCCCAGGTGAATGGCAGCCCTGAGCTATGAACCCCAGCCCAGTGGGCCTCTGGGCGCCCCTCTCACTGGGATGCTCATCCATCTGCCCCTAGGCAGTGAAGGTCGACGGGGATCTGGTGATCCCGACAGGGTTGCCTGCAATACAGAGGGGAGGATAGTCCAAAAGTGGGGACCCTCCCCCCGTCTCCTCCCTCTGAAGGCAGATGGCATTGGGCGATCGGCATTGGTTGGAGGTCCTTTGCCTCTTACTAACCCACAGAGCAGCCAACCGGCAAGTGTGGAAGGCATGGGAAGATCCAAGGCTTGCCTTCCACAATCTGTTCTCAGTCGCCCTAAGCCTCTGCTTTAATCTGAAAGGTAAATTCTACAAACCGGGACCTCCCACGTGGATCACAACTGAGTGACCAGCCGGGCAAAGCCACTCGGGAGTGCGTGGCCTCACCTGGGACAGGTCCGGCTCAGCCCCGCCCCAGCGCGAGAATCTCCCGCGGATACGCGTTCGGCTGGTTGATGGACGATGCCGGTCCGTTCAAGCGGGAGCTGAACCTCACCATCGGGTCGTGAAGGAAGGAGGGGAAATGGGCAACACACACGTGAGGGACATCGCTGCCTCGGGCCTTTTGGACCCTTGCTGAGGAAGGCCCTTCCAGGTGTGGGCCATGCAAGGCGCAGGGAAGAGGGGGCCACCTGGAATGGGACGGGGGTTAGCGGTCTGGAGGCTTCTTAAACAGACGTCTAAACACGCTCCTTATTTTACTCGCTCCACTTTAACCTCCTTCCAAAGCTGTCAGAGCCACTAATGATCGGACCCTTGGAGGGAAAAACGCTATAAATCAGCTTAACTCTAACGTCCCCAGTGCCCGTTTAGGGTTAAGTTTCCGAGGCTCTGCGGGGCCATTGGTCCTTTCTGTCTTCTTCATCCCAAATCTGTCTCTCATCCTCCTTCGCCGCGATCCTAGCGCCGGTTCTGAAGGACACGGATGTAGACACGTGCGTTCCACCTTCCATCTTTAACTGTAGGGCCAGCTAGCATTTCCCCGGTAAAGGTTTCAGAAATCAGTGTCACTAGAAATTACTCTCTCGGGTCTGCGTCAGGTATCATACATTCGTGTTCAACTCGCTTCCTCGTGGCACTTTTCCCAGGAAGGTGAGAGACGGCTCACAAGTGTCTTTCTTACTCACGCTGTCTCGGGCTCCGTGAAGCTAATACCAAACAAATGGAAGTGACGCCTCTCTTTCATTAAGAATCATATTAATTTTTAATGTGTGTTTAATTGGAGTTTATGATCCATTGTGATTCCTGGGGTCATTGGCAGCTCTACTTACTCCTGGCTAGTCATTTCTTTAGAGTAAAGGGACGCGTGAGTAAATAACGAATTCATTCAGTGAATAGGTGTTCATTACCTCCCGGTCACCGTGTTAACCGCAAGGCTTGCAACAAGAAGGGAGGGAAACAGACTCCGTCCAGGGGAACCGTTTGGTGGAACAGCTACTCCACGGTGGTGGTTCAAACGCCCCTTGTGCTCTGGCCCGACCCGTGTTCTTCGGACCGACGAGCTCCCCGCTGTGTCTGTGCTCACGTCGACTTCTCCCCTGAGGTCCTCTTCTGCAGCCCAGGGAGTGGTCCCACTGCTGTCTCAAAAAGGCACTGAAAATGAATAATCACTGTGAATGCCTCTGGGTGGGAATTAAATTTTAGTTGCCATCAACTTGCAATGGGGACATCACTGCTTTTCTGGGCGCATATCTTTCATTTATATTTTTAAATACATATTTTATATGCTTTTATTGATTTCAGAGAGAGGAAGGGGAGAGAGAGAGAGAGAGAGAGAGAGAGGGAAACATCAATGATGAGAACAAATCATTGATCAGCTGCCTCCTGTACACCTCATACTGGGGATGGAGCCCACAACGTGGAATGTGCCTGGGAATCGAACTGTGACCTCCTCGTTCCTGGGTTTATGCTCAATGACTGAGCTATACCGGCCGGACTGGGCACATATCTTTTATAGGTAACACAAAAAATGCCACTTCACAAATCTTACCTTTTTCCCCCTAAGTTCTCATGGCTACATATTGGAAGAAAATTACAACTTCTATTCTTTTATAATATACTAGAAGCCCGGCGCACAAAAATTTGTGCACTTGGGGGGGGGGGTCCCTCAGCCCAGCCTGTGCCCTCTCCCAATCTGGGACCCCTCAGGGGATGTCCACCTGATGGCTTAGGCCCGCTCCCTGGGGGATTGGGCCTAAGCTGGCAGTCAGACATTCCTCTGGCAGACTGGGAGCCCTCGGAGGATGTCCACTTACCAACAGGGAGCAGGCCTAAGCTGCAGTCAGACATTCTTAGTGCTGCTGAGGAGGCAGGAGAGGCTTCTGGAACCACTGCTGTGCTGGCAGTTGTCAGCCTGGCTTGTGGCTGAGCAGAGCTCCCCCTGTGGGAGCGCACTGACCACTAGAGGGAAGCTCCTGCATTGAGCGTCTGCTCCCTGGTGGTCAGTGTGTGTCATAGTGACCAATCATTCCCAGTCATTCTGTTGTTAGGGTCAATTTGCATATTACCTTTTTATTATATAGGATAATTACAATTTTTCACTTAAACATTTTAAGCAATATATTTTTGAGTTGCCAGTGAAAACCTGTTAAAAACTTACCTATAATAATAAAAGCATAATATGCTAATTAGACCGGACAGCCAAATGACCTTCCAGATGACCTTCTGGACGAAACCGGGGCTCCAAGGGCCGAGCCCCTTATACAAATTTGGTGCATCGGGCCTCTAGTGTATTTATAAGAACCATGTTGGGCACAATGGGCACACAATATGTTGGTTTCAGGTGTGTAACACGTGGCTCTCAAATGGAAAGCAGCCATGGGACCCTCTTGTGTGTTAACAGTTTATAGAGTGACTGATTCATTTGGCTTGGATGACATAAGACACAATATTCGTGTAAAAAATTGTGTTGCTTGTAGTATTATATTCTGATTCCTATGTGTGGTGCCTGAGGTATGATATCCAAGCATATCACACCTGACCTTCAATGGGAGACAGCAAGGTCATGGACTGGTGGCGTCAGGGCACCGGGTTGTGGTAGGTCACAGGAGATGGATGACTAGAGTCCCCAAGAGAGACCTAACTTCCGTGTGTGTGTGTGTGTGTGTGTGTGTGTGTTTATGACAACAACGATGCTGATGTTGCTGGTGCTGAGCTCTGCTAAGAATGACACTAAAATGGCAGCGCTATTTGGTGAGTACTTACTGGTATGAGGCCTCCGACTGAGGTTGTGTATGTGCCACCTCATTTAGTCTTTATAACCCTGTAAAGGAGTTATCCTTGTCAAGCACATCTTACACAACAGGCAACTGGACCCTAGAGAAAAAGGCAACACCCCCCAGTGTGGAATGGTGAGCTGGGGTTGCTGCTGGTTATGGCGTGGAGCCCAGGAGGGACCCCCGCTTCCTGACCCGCCTGCTCCTGGGCTGCCCCCAAGGCCGGGCTCTGCGGCTGCCTGCCCACGGCTGGTCACTCATCACCAAGGCCCAGGGATGTTGGCATCTCGCAGATGCCTGTCCCTCCCACCTGACGGGAAGTGCTGCTTCCGTGATGATGACGGTAAGGAGACATCACTGTGATGATGATCTAAACCTTCCAGACGTTCTTCTGAAGTATTGAACGGAGCCTCTAAAAGTTAATTCGTTTCAGGGATCATTAATGAAATCATGGCAGCAGCTGAAACGCTGCCAAGTGCTTCTTACATTGGTTGGCAACGTCCGGGATCCCGGACAAGGGATTCCCGCCGGGGGCGAGTCCACACACCCTGTCTTGGCATACAGCGCGCTGAACCATCGTCTCTAACCAGAAAGGGAGGACCCACTGGGGGGCGGGAACCACTCCCACACGCAGATTCATAACCAGTGATCTCTCCTCGCTCATTCCACGCTCCTCAGCGACACCCGCCATAGAAGGGGAATGACCACATCTTTCCTTCTGTGCCACTCAGACACGGACGCGAACTTTTTGGAGAAATAAAGAGAAACCCCTAACCCGTAGGGAAGCCCACACACACAGAGGAAAACAAAAGCGGCTGCCAGCCTCCTCGTCCTCCCCCACCTCCGCTCCTCCCGGCCCAGCTCAGCTCCTCCCTGCGGGACATTGCACAGCTCAGCGCAGGAGTGCCTATGGGGAGGTGCCCCTGCCTCCTGTGCCTGCTGCCCCCAGTTTATAGACTCAGACATTCAGGGCCCATTGGAGACGGAGGGAAATGCAGAGCCTCCCCCTCCCCCCCCCCCACCTGGGAGGGCATTAGCGTTTACTCAGAGCTGGGAAGAAGCGCCCCGCTCACCCAGGAAGGAGAGAGCGTGGTACTGGTTTTGCTTGGTGAAAGCTTCATGTAGTACCTTCCAGTGAAACAACTCCCGGGCCGGGAAGGGGGGCGGACACCCGGCTTCGATGGTAATGAAGAACCACGAAGCCCTTGCGCAGGCGTCTGGGGTGCAGAAGTGTGAGGTGGGGCTGGGGTTGGAGGTGGAAGAGGAGCACGTGTTTGCAGGCTGCAGAGGACTCAGCTCAGAGCCGTTTAAATGAAAGGGGTCTGTGTTAGCTCACGTCGAGGGACGGCCTGGGTGGACATGCATAGGCATGACAGACTCCAGGACTCCAGCCCCGTGTCCAGGGCATCTCCCCACATCCCTGCATCACTCACCACATGGCAAGTCTTTCCTCAGCATGACAACAGGCTGCCACAGCGCTGGAGACCGCAGCTCCAAGCCCATTGAAGAACGAATGACACCTGCTGAGATCTATCCTGGTAAGTTACCAAAACTCAAGGAACCTTACAAATATTTAATAGGAAGAAGCAGGTGACTTATAAGCAAAACAACAACAAAACAGTGAAAGACTTGTTGGAACTTCTCAACAACATAAGGTTCCAGCGGGAAATGGAGCAAGCAAATGTCCATCAAATTTGAACAGAATAAAAATGCTAACGACCAAATAGTATAGTGAACAAGCTGTTATTTAGATGAGAAGTCAGCTGAAGGGCATTCTAAATATGCAAAGAGGATTAGCTTACCTGTATGAGCGTGTAACTCAGCCAGAGACCGTGTCCTGGGTCAGAGATTTAAATAAAACTTTAAAACCTTTCATTACCTTGGAACGGAACATGTTTGATTCCCCGTGACCCAACAGCCAGACACCGTGGAGGAGAAAAATGAGTGATATTTCCATGCTAAATACAAACAAAACAAAATGTAATTACATGTATGGCAAAAGTGCTTAATATCTTACTATGCACCGAAGTTTTAACATCAACAAGAAAAGATACCCAGCCGAAAACAGCCACATACGTGAAAAGACAGTTTATAAAGGAATCCCGTGTGTGTGTGTGTGTGTGTGTGTGTGTATAGATGGATATATATATATATATATAATGTATTCTTACCCGTAATTTAAAAAATTACAAAATTTGAAAGTGAAACGATGCTTTTCACCAAGTAGCAACATTAAAAAACACAGACAATGCCCAGTGTCCCTGCAGGGATCTGAGTGTCCTGGCAGCAAGGCAGCAATAGCGCTGAGATCGTCAGTGTGCACCCCTGTCGGTCAGCCTCTCCCCTTCCAGAACTTGATCCTTACGCAGCAACTGGACAGGCGTGTGCAAGTATGTATGGTAGCATTTTCCCATTCACGTCCTACTGAGTGACCCGAAGTGTCCATTAATAGAAGATGGTTTAACTCATTGTGACACACACATGTGATTAGACACCATACAGACATGGCTGTTTCCACATTCACAGACATTGGAACGCCGTACCCACGCATATGTTGGTTCTGAGTTGGACGTGGGGGCGAATGAAAGAGAATCCGGCCGTGGTTGACCAGGTGCAGACTGTGTGGGGCCAGTTGCTACCGAGCTTGACTTCTGGGGCCGGTTGCCTCAGGGTGGGTCTATGCTATCACAGGTCCGCAGGTCCCAGAGGCCGAGGTGGAATCGCCCCATCACTGCAGCCAGACCACCTGGGCCCCCTCTTGGCTGCGCTCACCCCTGCTCCTACGGCTCACTTGTGACCCAGGCGGGCAGCCCCCGCGGAGAGGAAGCCTCTGTGTTCACACGCGCCCCCTTCGCCCGGGGCTGGCATACAGGGGGCTCCCAACACTTCCACCTCATGTCTGAACCGGCACATCTGAGCCTCAGCTCCAGGCTGCACCACGGGACACGGGGGGCGGGGGCACACGAGGGGAGGAGAGCGGGCCTGACACGCGTGACCCTGCTGGCGAGGCCCCTCGCAGACTCTCCCCGCCAGCACAGCCCCATGGGGTGCGGCTCCTGGGTGCCCTTCCTGCTCCATCCTCTGCTCAGTGTGGAGACAGGTGGTGGCCTCTCACGGCCGGGTTCTCCCCACCTCTCCTGTGCCGGGCAGACTCTAGAGCGGCCTCCGTGACCCTCACCTCCCGTGGAAAACCCCTCCCCGCGACTTGCTCTTAGCCCAGGGAATAGGACAAGGGCGACGGGATGTCATGTGCACGATTCTGTTCCACAGGATCCCGGGGCCACTGGCTGGATGACCCCCCCCTCCCGTCCCGACAGGTCTGGAGGAAGTGGGCAGGGGGGAGACACGCCACGAGCTTAGTGGGTGACACGGAAGGTGCTCCCGGGGCTGTGGACCCCCTGACAGGACACCCCCAGGAAACGGGTGAGCATCCAGACGCGCGCAGTGAGGGAGAAAGGCAACGACTCCTTAGCTAGGATGCCCTCGCGTGTTACAGAGTGAAGCATGCGTGTGCACATTTATTAATGTTATGCTTTTGAAACCACACCTCTGCAAGGCAGCGGTATTATTTTAAAAGGGGGGGGGCAAGGGGTTGCTATGGGAGGGTGTCAGCTTTCCTGGGGGTGGGGTGGGAGTGGGGCTGATCAGCAGAGTATGGGGAACTGGCTCCCCCCAAAAATCCAGTTCCAACCCACCCACCACTGGGCAACCAGCCATCCATCTGCCTCGTGACCACTACGGGCTGGATTTCTGTTTTAAGATTTTGAAAAGGTAACAAATTTCCACGACAAAACATCGATCTACGTGTGAATGTGTGCTAGGCAGGCGGCCAGGTTACAGCAGCAGGCAGTGCCGCGTCTGGCCTCGGTGGAGAGGAGCACCGGGGCCGCGGAGGCGCGCTTTGGTGAACGGCACAAGACTCTTAGAAAGGGAGACGGCGCGTCCCAGAAGCACGGGCCATGGGTCTCGGAAACCGCACGGAGAAGAAAGCGATTCCGTGTCACGCCAGCACAGTGTCACGGGCAGGGAAAGGGTCAGCATTGTCATTTGGGTAAAAAGACTCATCCTTTCCGGCCAATTGAGGATCAGAGCGAACGTGTCCGCGGGCAGCGGGAAAGCTGCTAACGGGCCCCATGGATAGGGTGGCGTGCTGCGGCGGAAGCTGGAGATGGTTGATACTTCCTAAAACCCGTTCACTCTGGACCAGGGAGGAGGGATGGGACACCGAGAGAGCAGACCAACACTGAAGGATGGAGATGTAGCTGATTTCCGCTCGTTAGTCACGCTCTACGGCGGGAGGTGCAATCCCAGCGTCCTTCGCACACGTCTTCATGACTTTGCTCTTGGGAAGGGAGTTTTTTTCATCCCTGTGCCCACACCGTTGCGGAAGGACCTTTTCGCAAACGCCTCCTCCAACGGCGGCTTTGGGACGTCGAGTCCCCGGCCCGGCTCCGCCCTGGCCCGGCAGCATCCCAGCAGGAGGAGGGCGTAGTCACGGGTCCCGGACACCTGGGGGCAGACGGAGGAGGGGGAGAAACGGCTTCAGAGCTACACGGCTATTTCAACAGTGATCATTGTCAAGATCTCACGGCCATGAATCCGAGACACCCAGCCTCTGTCAGGGGAGACTGTTGTTAAATGGGACAGAGAGGTGGCCTGGACTCAGCGTCCTGTTGGGAGTTGCCTACCCTCCTGTCTGGTGTCACACCCCATAGGTAGCGTGGCCCTCCGGCAACTGCTTCATGCACCGGCGGAGACCCCTTGTCACGATCACCTTACGGGGAAGCTTTCGAGTGGCGCTAGTGAGTCCGGGAAACGCTTTTTAAATTTCACCAAGAGTGCGATCGTGACAACCCAACTCCAGGCTCCCGGTGGGACTGCTTCCCTTGGGATGGGTGCCAGCCGCTGGCCCGGGCTCTCCCTGAGGTGTCTCCCTGCCGACACAGTTCAGGTCTTCGTCTGGGGCTCCAAGGTCAGTGTAGGAGTGCGCTTGGTGGGGAAAGAAAGAAGTCTGGGGTCTCAGAGCCCAAGTTGCTATCGCGATGCTACGGTTTAGCCCCTACCTTGTGGGTGAAGGAGCCACGGTCAAGAGCAAAGGGCGTGTCCCAGGACACGGGGCTGGCACGTCCCCGAGGCGGGCGTGACCCAGAATCGGGTAAGAACTTTCAACTCTGTCCTGTGTCCTCTCCTCGGTGGCCTCAGAGGCAGCACAGACAAAGCACAAAACGCCTCACTTTCACTGATGGGAGTGAGTGTGCATGGCCTCGTGCTGCACGCTCTGGGGACGTTCTCTCAGGCCATCCCCTCACCAGACTCTGGGAGTGGATGTCGCCTCCTCAGTGGTACCCGCCTTGGGATGAGGGGGTTACATGGTCAGAGATGGAGAGGGATTGGAGTCGGGGCGTCTGACTCCATGCCCACAGCTTTCAACTCGACGACGGACAAGGGGAGGAGGGGGTGTGCCACACACTGGGCAGGAAAGCCAGTGGGTTTGGGGGACTTTCTGGAAGTT
>PVJC01027437.1:0-23276 GCA_004026665.1 Murina feae
CCAGCAAAGCTATCGTTCAGAATTGAGGGTCGGATAAAGACCTTCACAGACAAGAAAAAGCTAAAAGAGTTCATCACCACCCAACCAGTATTATATGAAATGCTGAAAGGTATCCTTTGAGAATGAGGAAGAAGAAAAAGGAAAGTAAGTAAAAATTATGAACAACAAATATATATCAACGAGTGAATCTAAGAATCAAATGAATAAAAAATCTGATGAACAGAATAAACTGGTGAATAGAATAGAATCAGAGGCATAGAAAGGGAGTGGACTGACAATTTTCTGGGGTTAAGGGTGTTGGGGATGCATGAAGAGACTGGACAATAATTTACACCTATGGATGAGGACAGTGGGGGGGCAAGGACAGAGGTTGGGGTGGGAAATGGGAGGAGGGGAGCTATGGGGGATAAAAGAGGAACAACTGTAATAATCTGAACAATAAAGATAAAAAAAAATAAAAAAAATAATAAAAAATAAAAAAAATAAATAAATAAAAATAAAAATAAAAAATAAAAAGTGGCTACTGACCTCCCCTGGCTGCAGTTCAAGGAAAAGCCACTAGAAACCATCTATGAGAGCCAAGAATGGCAAAAAAAGAGAAATGTTCTTAAGATAAAACAGAGCAAATTAAATTTTTTAAAAAATATTTTTATTGATTTCAGAGAAGAAGGGAGAGGGAGAGAAAGACAGAAATATCAATTACAAGAGAGAATCATTGATCGGCTGCCTCCTGCACACCCCCTACTGGGGATCAAGCCCACAACCCAGGCATGTGCCCTTGACCAGAATCGAACCCAGGACCCTTCAGTCCACAGGCTGATGCTCTATCCACTGAGCCAAACCAGCCAGGGTGAGCAAATGAAACTTTTGACTCACATCTTAGTTATGACCAAAATCTAATGTTCTTAATTTCCGTATGTCCATTTACATAAAACCTTTCTGAATCACTGAAAAATAAGGCCAGACTAAAACAGACCATAGTGACCACAGAGTTTTGGTCTCTACCAGATAGTATTTTTGCCCTAAGAGCCATAATGTTTTTCTGGTGTTTCAAAGAACTACAGGAGCTGACAGCTATTTTGTTCTCTTTAAAGCAGAGCCTGTGTGAGCTTTAAGGAGAGCACTATGCTTACCTGTGTGGGCAGGAGACTCCAGTTTTGCTTACTCCGGATCTGCCGGTCCACTAGGTCACCATCACATATGCTATCTGCTGCTCTGCTTAAAAGCATCAAGTGTTTTTTTATGTCCCCCCTGCAGGACAGAAACCAGTCCGGATTACACCTTGTGTACACACACTCCACTCCCCTCCCTCTCAGCTGTCCGGGGGAGGGCTAGGGAGGGTACCAATTCTAACTCTCACTAGCTCTGAACACTCACCCCGCAGCTACAGGCTTCACGTGTATGTAGTTCTCCTGGACAAAGAGGGGCGCTATTGAATAATCATGAAAAAAGAGATCGGATTTGTCCACAAGCGACATATGAGCAGTCTCCTCTCCAGCAGCAAACACCTTCCGGGCAACATCAAATGGGCCCTAAAAAGAAAGGGCCAACATCCAAATGCTGACAAGACAAAATGGAGGCAAAGAGGTGGAGCAGCAGGAACGCTCATGCATGGCTTTACTTTGAAAGACAGTTTGGTGGTTTATTACAAAGCTAAACATACTCTTAATCATACTCTTCAGTAGCAGTACTCCTTGGTATTTACACAAATGAATTAAAAAGTTCTATCACACAAAAACTTGCACATGAATATATAGAGCAGTTTTACTCATAATTGCCAAAACTTGGAAGTTGCTTTAGTAGGTGAATAAACAAACTGTGATACATCCAGACAACGGAGTATTATTTATCGCTAAAAAGAAACGAGCTATCAAGCCATGAAAAGACATGGAGGAACCTTAAACGCATACTGCCGAGTGAAAGAAGCCAATGTGAAAAGGCTTCACAGTATGATTCCAGCTACATAGTATTCCCAAAAAGGTGAAACTATGGTGATGGTGAAAGGACTGGTGATCCCCGGGGGGAAGGAGAGGATGAATATACAGAACAGAGGATTTTTAGTATGCTACCATGGCAGATACATGTTATTAGACATTTGTCAAAACCCACAAAATGTAGTACACTGAATGTGAAGTCTGGACTTTGGGTAATAATGATTTGTCAGTGTAGGTTCATCAGTTAAACAAATGTACCACTCTGATGGGGGATGCTGACAGTGGGGCAAGGTTATGTATTTGAGGATAGGAGGTATATGGAAAATCTCTGTACTTTCTATTCAATTTGGCTGTGAGCCTAAAATTGCTGTAAATTTTTTTATTAATATTTTTAAAATGAGGGGGGAAATACTGCTTAATCACTGCTCTAACTAATAAACTCTAAGTAGTGACTAAGTGAAATAGAACACAGATATCACTGATAAGACTTCTAATTTCAGAGAAATTATTAAGCCATTAAAAACAGTTCCAAACCTATTAAAAACATAAATGAAATCCATACAAAAGGACTGTAAAAAAGCCACTTTATAATTATTGATGCATAATTATAATTTAAAACTTCCTTTTTCAAAATCTACATTGCTAGTCCTTAAAAGCATTTCATTTGAATTAAAAACACTTTTGCCCTAACCGGTTTGGCTCAGTGGATGGAGCGTCGGCCTGTGGACTCAAGGGTCCCGGGTTCGATTCCGGTCAAGGGCATGTACCTTGGTTGCAGGCGCATCCCCAGTGGGGGGTGTGCAGGAGGCAGCTGATCGATGTTTCTCTCTCATCGATGTTTCTGACTCTCTATCCCTCTCCCTTCCTCTCTGTGAAAAATCAATAAAATATATTTTAAAAATAAAAATAAAAACACTTTTAATAGCTGTCCATATCTCTTATAAATATCCAGAGGTTCTATGGGTGTGTCAAGGAACTACAGCCCACCCAGAATTAAGTAAGAAATAGAAATTCACTTTACCAGTTTGATGTCCTTTTTGGCTCTCTGAGAGTCAGCCTTGGCCTGGTCATAGGTTAGTGCCTTGCTTCGTGCACACCACATGCTCAGGTTGTGTAAAACCTAAGAGAATTGCAAATAAGACACTGTCAAGATGGGGCAAAACTGCCACTCCTGCCCAGCCAGTGTGGCTCGGTGGTTGAGCATTGACCTATGAACTAGGTGGTCACGGTTCGATTCTTGGTCAGGGGACACACCCGGGTTGCAGGCCTGTTCCCCAGTAGGGGATGTCCAGGTGGCAGCCAATCAATGATTCTTCATTAATAGTTCTCTCTCTCCTCTCTCCCTTCCTCTCTGAAATCAATAAAAATATATTCCACTCCCTCTCCTCAAATAGCTTAAGGTATTAATTCAAAAGAATTATCAATTCTCATATAAAATATATTTAATTTACCTGTCTGATATCTTGATTGGATCCCAAAATTATTTCATTCATAGCTGGAGGAGGAATCTTCAAACCCTCTTTAAATGCAATTGACATCATAGCACCCTAAAATTGACAAAGGAGTATCTTCAATGATTTCTTTCTAAACTTATATAATCAGATATTTTAAAAATATTTATCAGGTACTTTTGAAGTTGACCTTTAAATAAATAGGATAGTGTGATGGGAAAAAAAATCCCAAACATCATACCTTAATCTGTTCAACCCGAGGTCTTTGAAAACGAAGATCAAAACAATAGTGAACCAAAGAGCGAATCTTAGGATGATTTCTATCATTGCACATACAAATAATGGGAATTTTTGTATGTTTTATCAGGCCAATGAGTTCCTAAAAAACAAATTTCCAACACAAAAATAATTATTTAAGAAAAAAAACAAAATACCACACAATGTATGCATTTTCTGTTTCAAAAACCATCTTAGCAACAAGCTTTAATTGCCATAGATACCACCTAATAATAATTAGTTCATTACATTTTTTGTGGAAAACACACTAAAATCCAAGAGTAAAGCCCAGCCAACATGGCTCAGTGGTTGAGTGTGGACCTATGAACCTGGAGGTCAAGGTTCAATTTCCGGTCAGGGCACACGCCCGGATTGTGGGCTAGATCCCCAGTGTGGGGCCGACAACAGGCAGCCGATCAATGATTCTCTTCACTGATGTTTCTATCTCTGTTTCCCTCTCCCTTCCTCTCTGGAATCAATAAAAATATAATTAAAATAAATAAATAAAAACCAAGAGCAAAACTGAAAAAAATACAATGCTTTCATTACCTGAATTCCTCCCCTGTCCTCATTGCCTGCCATGCCGTCTACTTCATCCATGATGAGGGCGTGTTTCATGCTTACTGGAGGGGCTGCTCCACCTTTCCCACGATGAGAAGCAGTGGGAAGGGTCAGAAACAGAGTAACAGTTGTTCAAACACTGCTGCTTTATATCAATTATATCACACATTTGAAACCGGTAACAACACATGGTACAAAATTCAAACAGCACCAGAGAATGCAGTGAGCACAGGTCCTCCCTCCCATCCTGGCCACCAAGGGCACCCAATTTCCCTCGCCAGGGCAAACAGTATGAACAGACTCTCTATATCCTTTCAGAGATAAGCTGTTCATGTTAAAAATGTACGCAGAAAAATATACACCTTGGTTCGGTCATCTGATACATTTTTGTGACCTGTTCCTTACCTGTAGATATAGAACACCACACTTTTCAAGACTTTAATAATGTTCCATTTTACCTATCTATCATAATTTACTTATCTATTAACAAAATGTGAAGTTGCTTTCAATCTTTTGCTGTTATAAATCACACTAATGAATATCCATGTGTATGTCATTTTGCATATATACAAATATTAATAGTGAACCCAAAAATTAGGATTTCTGGGTTAAAGGACATGTGTAATTTAATTTTGAGAAATACTGCCAGATTGCTCTGCTAAGCAGTACCAATTTACACTACCTCCAGCAATGTATGAGTGACATTTCCCAAGCAAGTTCTTTCAAACAATGACTTTTTACCATTGAAAGTACCACTAAATCTGGTGACCTGCAATATACCACAGGTTCTAAACATGCACTGTACGGTGTGTAGTTGGGCATCTCACTGTCCCCATAAGCTCTGGCCATACTAGAGCACAGCGGCACTTTCACACTGTCTCCCTCTCACCTACTACTCTTGTCTGAAATAACCCACAAATGAGTCTCCTTCTCATTCTTCAAGGCCCTGCAAACAAATGTCCCCCTTTTACTGGTAGTTTCCCCCGGAGCCTCAAATAGAATCACTTCTTCATCTAAAGGCCTCTATCACCACACTCCATTTATTTCCTGTCCTCTTCACAGGATTCACCTGTGAAACCCCTAAAGTTATATGCAAAATACATAAACATGTCCTTGTATGCATTTTTATCACATTCTCAGGAACTTCTAAGACCTAGAATAAAAGGTAACTGTCCTATTAGAGTTACATCAGCGGCTTTTCTTATTCTCTCATTAGCCCCAGGATTTAGCAGGGTGTCTGGTACATAGTAGTGGTTACTACACATTGAAATTAACTTGTTTTTCTTGCTTAACCAAAGAAAGCAGTTCAAAAAGCCACGTACTTGAATAAAAGCCTTTGATGCTGGTATTATTTAGTGACTCAGCAACAACATCCTTTAAACTGTTCTTACTACGAGTATCACTTGCATTCAGCTCCACGTAGCTGTATCCCAACTCCTAATCAAAACATTGGAAACCATTACTATCACAAGGCAAATAAACATTCCCCCGCCCTGAAAAAACAGGAGTTAAGTAAGAAAGAGGGAAGAAAAAAATCACATAAGGAACAAGGGGTAAAAAAATGAAGTATGATTATAACAGACAATGAGTTTAAAACATATTCATACATACCACACACATATAAACACACATTTACTTTTAAAACCTCTGCTGACAAATCACTAACCTGGAAGAATATATTCAAATAAGCAATTTTACTGTTTGCTTCTTAAAGTCCTGAAAAGAATTAAATATAACCATCCCAAGATTTCAATATCAGATATACAATTAATCTATTATAAAATGCCAAAAATTAATTGACTTCAAGATAAATAATAAAGTTAAATCATTCTTTGTCAAATTATCCCTATTATAATTGTCCTCTGAAGAAAAACCAAGTTATTATGGTTCATTTCCCAAAACTGATCATTATCTTGATCATAAAGCCTTAAAAAACGGCTTAACAGAATTCCCAAAAAAGGTAATGACAATAAAGGGAGAAAAAGAGTCATGAGAGACTAGGGGAAAAATATATTTCTTTAGTTTTTAATGTTTATAGAGTAGAAAATACAAAGTTATTATAACTGTTAAAAATGTATGCTCTGGTCCCTACAACAAAGATCCAAAGAAACCACCAGCTTATAGGAGAGGGCGGGGAATCCAGCAATAAATTTAAAGTTTAAAGTCCTTCGCTCTATAATTCTGACACCATTTCATGTATCATTTCATAGCATTCTGATACACATAAGCTGTGGTTTTCTCCATTGCCTTGTCTTCTCATTGTCTAGATGGAGCACCAGAGAGACAGTCCTATATACCTGAGTTCTCACTGGGCCACCACCCTCCTCTCTAATAAGCCCATTTCATTTGTCACATGAGAATGGTAACCAGACACACAATTCTTAGGAGGGTTTATAAGACATTTGTGTCTATAGGACTATATTATCTATAAAGTATTACAGTAAGTATCACCTATAATTATAATGACAAATACTTTAAAAATATGAAAATAATATCCCCAAAACCAAAGCCAATTCTAAAGGTTTAATTTCAAGCAAGTATATACACAACCAGTTAAAATATACACACACTACACACTACACACATCCTCACACACTACACACGTCCACTCCGATGGTACTCTCCAACTGAACCACAGAGGCACCCACCTGACAAACGAGGGAGGCCGTGGTTGTTTTGCCAACACCTGGAGGGCCTGAGAGCAGCGCCGCTTTAAAGCTAGAGCCATCGTCTTTGCCGGCAAATTTACCAAACTTTGCTGTTAGGAAGGAAGAAGTTCCAGAGTGTTAGCTATATTAGCTAACAGAAATTCAGGATTAATTGTGCATGAACTTAGCATAGAGAGCAGTCCTCCAGTTTAATTCTAAATTTGCAGAATATTTTCTACAAAGTATAAACAATAGTTTCCACAGCAGTTAGAAAAAGTTCTACTCCCTACATCACCTCCATCCAAAATAAAAAACTAAAACTCATTAACTTGAAAACTCTGATTTGAAACAATACTTTTATGATCCCCTTTGCTTAAAAGCACACAGGTCATAAGCAGACTACCAGTCTCCAATCCTAACCCCAACTACCCTTAACTCCACCACGCACCAGCTGGAAGAACTTGGGAAGTATCCCTCTGGCCTGTTGCCTCCTTTATAAAATGAGGACAACAACAGTGATTTGCCTGGTTGGGATGCTGAGGGGATGAATGTGCCCAAGCAGAGCCTAGCACGCACACCTCAATAAATGTTACCCCAGGCATAGTCGGTTCACATGAACCGCAGATGCTGTGCCTTCAACTATCTTGCACAGCCCTACAGAACTCCTCCCCTTATGACGGGGTGCCTGATACACACAGGGTGCCCATACATACATACACAATGACTGAGAGACCCGAATGTCCTGCATGCTTGGGAACAGGGACTATAGTTAACCTGAAGCCTTAATCTTCCCCAGGCACACAAAGCACTCATCTCGCCCTTTAGGGTAGACTGTACGTGGTTTGGAAAGAGAGAGCCAACTTAAACTTAACCTTGCATCATTACAATCATATTATCTGATACAAATAAAATAAATTGGCATCCTCGGCCAATGTCTAGTGCCCACACATTAATAACCCAGTCAGCACTTTGACGATGACTTTACTGTGATGCTCACTAAATTTTGCCTGCTTATTTCTTAACTGGAAATAAGAAGACACTTACCAACATTTGTGATCTGAAACCTCTCAACTCCAATAACATTTTAGGATTAAATGTATACTGTGGTGTTCACAGTCCATGATAAATACATGGTGAACAAGCACAGAACCTAGAGAAACTAGGGCTCCTACCAAAAGCAAGGTTTTAGGCTGCCTACTCTGTAACTGCGCCTCTATTTGCACCTTCCCCCCAATCTCCTTGGCACTCTTAGCAGGCTTGTTCGCATAACCTTCAGATCTTGGTACAGGTACCCTTTCCCACCCAACACCCACCTTCACCTAAGTAACTCCTACTTGGTTTCCAAGTCTTAGCTTAGATACCCCTTCCTCCAGGGATGAGAGCACACATCCCCATTCCTGACTACACACCTCCATCCCCGTAACGCCCTATACTTACCCTATAACATACTTAGCACCTTACACTTTAATTGCTGGCTCATACGTCTGTCTCCCCCACTGACTCAGCTCCTTGAGGGATGTGCTTGGTTCACAACAGCACCTCTGAGACTAGTGCGGCACCTGGGCTCAGAGCAGGCGCTCAATAAATGCTTGCTGAGAGATGAATGAACCGACTATTATACTCCCTCACGTATGTGCAGCTGAGCAGTGACATGGTGACAGACACACACAAATGAATGAAGCTGTAAATCACCGTATTTCCTATCTTCAGATGGACTCTTGTGCCAGTTTTGGAGCCAGCGTAGGAGTTTGTTGGCACAGCTCTGGTCACCTTGCTGTCCAATTATGGTCTTGAGCGAGGTTGGCTTGTATTTATCCACCCAGAGCAAATTTGCCACCTTATTTTCACTGCTGTCATCAGCCAAATTCCTAGCCCAGCTGTCAGCAGCTGTCTCCTCGGCCACCTGCTTCTTGAAGTCCAGGCCTCTCTGGAACACACTGGTTTCCTTCTTTACTGACGTCATAGAGCTGTCCTTTTTGGGAGTCCGTTGGCTCTTTTTGGATTCTGATTCCTTCTTATTTGGACTAATTTTTCTTTTTCCTTGGTAGTTTTTTTGGGGTGTTCTCTGTAATTTGGACTTTTCTTTATTCATCTTAAAAATTGGAAAAGTGAGGAAAAAAGAAACCTGGTGAGATAAAGAATTTCTATCCTGTTCCATGTACTCCAGGGGACAATCTGATATATTCAAATAAACTACCCAAGCTGGGCCTGTCTTCACAGTGGACGCTGCTGTTTATGAAAATCATTACCTTCCAAACTATAAAAATTAATAGCACCCTGAAAAGTACCCAAATGCAATTTTTTAAAGTGAGAACATTTTTTTTTTTTAATAATCCAATATCAGTTTGGGGGAAAAAACAAAACAAAACAGGGTAACGGATTAAGATTTTTTGTCTCAGTTTTCTAACTAGTTAAAAGTTAATGCCTCCAAGCATTATGCAAAGTGAAATATGCCAATCAGAGAAATCAAACACCATATGATTTCACTCATATGTGGGATCTAATGAAAAAAACAAACAAACAAAACAGGAACAGACTTGTGGATAGAGAACAGACTAACAACTGTCAGAGGGGAGGAAGGGTGCAAGGCTAAGTGAAAAAGGTGAAAGGATTAGTTAAAGAAAAACCTCACAGACAACAGCATAGTGATTACCCGAGGGAGAGGGTGCGATAGGGAGGTGGAAGTACAGAGGTACAGGGGAGATAAATGATGATGGAAGGAGACTTGGCGTGGGGTGGTAAACACACAATACAATATACAGATGATGTCTTATAGAATATGCCTGAACCTATATAATTTTATTAACCAATGTCACCTCAATAAACTCAATTAATAAAAAGAAAAGGCCCTGGTTGGGTGGCTCAGTTGGTTGGAGCATTGTCCCATTCACCAAAGGTTTTGGGTCCAATTCCCGGTCAGGGCACATACCTAGGTTGAGGGTTCAATCCCGTGTCGGGGCACATATAGGAGGCAACCAATTGATGTTTTCTCCCCTCCCCCCTTTCTCTCTCTCTGGAGAAAAATGAAAGCATGTCCTTGGGTGAGGATTAATAAAAAAATAAAAATTTAAAAAGCTAACGCCTCCAAATAACTATACCTGGTGTCAGGTGAATGCAAGACTTACTGGGAGATCACTTTCTAAGTTATATAAATGTTTAACCATTACACCATATACCTGAAACTAATATTATATTAGAATGTCAACTGTAATTGGAAAACAAAATTTTTAAACAATTTATACCTCCACAAAAACCTATACACAAAATGTTCACAGCAGCATTACCTTATTATATACACATATTATTTTATACTATACCAAAAAATGGAAATAACCCAAATGTTCACCAACTGATGAATGGATAAACAAAATGTGGTACAGCCACACAATTGAATATTAATCACCAATGAAAAGGAGTGAAGTAATGGTTCATGCTTTAGCGTAGGTGAACCTTGGAAATATTATGCTAAGTGAAAGAAACGAGACACAAAGGGCTACATATCGCAAAATTCCTTTCAATGACATGTCCAGAAGGCAAATCCATAGACACAAAAAGTAGAGTGGTGGTGGCCAGGGAGTGGACATGAGAATCAACTGCAAATGGGTACAGGTTTTCTTCAGGGAGTGATGAAATGTTCTGGAATCAGACTGTAGTGATGGTTGCACAACCTTGTGAATATACTAAGATCCACTCATTGATATACTTTAAAAGGGTGAATTGTGTGGTGTGTGAATAAAAAATAATAAATTCTGTGGTGTGAATAAAAAAGGAAAAAATTAGTGCCTCTTTACCAGTGAGTGGATACTAAAATTAGTGGGTAATGTTTGAGGAAAAACAAAATATTAGCATAGTCTTAAAGTATCTCCCCAATACATTTATCAGTTAGAGAGGGGAAACAGTCACTTTATTAGTGGAGAAACCCAGAAGACACTGACTTAACCAAATAATCAAGATTATTATCACCAAAAAAAAAAAACAAAAAAAGATTATTATCACCAATTATAAGAGATATCACATGATGTGATATGATGCACTGTGAAGGATACAATATCACATCTGTAGTGTTCTCGCCAAAAAATACATAACCTCAAGCTAATCATAAGAAAAAAATCAAAGAAATGCAAATTTTTTGTAGAATGGCTCCTCCAGGAATGATGAAAGAACTGCCATAGACTGGAGGAGACTGAAACCCAACAACTAAACTCAGTGTGGAATTCCTGGAACAGGAAAGAAGACAACAGAGGAAATGTGATGTCTGAATAACATGTGTCGCTTAGTTAGAGGCATGATATCAATGTTGATTTCCTGGTTTTGGTAACTGTGCTATGGTTATGTAAGTTGTTGATACTAGGGAACACTGGGTGAAGGGCCAATACAAATCACTCCCCAAGATGCTTCTAACTGGAATAAATGGCAGACCACCTTGCACCTGAGTAACAGAGCTGGGGACATTAAACTTGGCCTACTGGCACCCCTGTATCCCACACCTGGAAAAAGCCTGTATGCATGGGAATGAACGAGGCTAACACCAGGAGAAGCAGAGAGACAGAAAATGAAAGGACCCCGAGAGCACTACAGTCTCCACCAGTGATCCTACACCAGGCCCACCCTGCCCATAGTTTAGGTATGTAGGCCAACACTTTTCCCTTTTTGCTAAAGCTAATATGAGCTGGGTTTCTATCACAACTGCAGAAGTTCTAATAGTTTTAATTAAAATTTAATTTATCATATTGATAACTATATCGTATCTTTCAAAGAACTCTTAAGCAATAACTTCTGCACAAAGTCATTGTAAGAATATGGAAAATTTAATAAGTAGATATGGTTAAGTGCAATACACTGCCCACTCTCTCTCCTCATATTCCCTTAAAAAAGATAAGGAAGCCCTTGCCAGTTTGGGTCAGTGGATAGTGTCAGCCTGAGGACTGCAATGTCTCAGGTTCAATTCCAGTCAAGGGGACATACATTGGTTGCTCGATCCCCAGACATATGCGGAAAGCAACCAACAGATATGTCTCTCTTACAATGATGTTTCTCTCTCTCTCTCTCTCTCCCCCTCCTTTCCACTCTCCCTGTAACAAACAATGGAAAAATGTCTTTGGGTGAGGATTAACAACAACAACAAAGTTAACAAAATGCACCAAAGAAGATATCCTGAACAGAGTCCACCTGCTCAAAGGAATTAAAGTAGAATCATTTGCAGTAGAAGGGGAAGGTAATCTTTCAGCCAACAGGCCTGTAGCCACCCAAGAAATGTCTATGAAACAGGAAAATTGCTATGAATCAACTTAAATCAAGTTTGTTTTATACAAACCTCAGCTTCAACTGCTATTTCATATTTAGACTTCTTGCCTGGCATAGTTCGAATCAGATCCAATAGGCCATCCTCATCGATAATTTTTGTCCCCAAAGCTGCTGCCTAGTGATTAAAAATGCAAACCATTAAAAACCTGTATTCTAACCATTACTTTCTGCTAAAAAGAAAAAAGAGAGAGAGATCTGGGCCTCTTAATTGGTGAAAACCCACATTTGTAAATTAGGTATCACTGGAATTATTTTTTAAACCATAGTCAAGAAAAAATATCATTAAACAGAAAGAAAATGACAGATACATCCCTAAGACTAAGTCGGTGCCTCAAGTGTGCCAGCACCACTGCTCTCCCCTACAAAGGCAACGGCACTAGGGCCCAAGTCCAGCTCTCCATCCCCTCTCCCCGAACTGGCTTGTCTGCAGACACTTTCCCCCACTGTCTCCTACTAACACAACTCCAGTGTGCCCACCTCCAAGTGGTAAATTACGATCAGTCGAAGGCCATCAGGAAAGTGCTCGCCCTCCAACCTTCTTTATAGTACTCAATGACATGTGATAGCTCTGGCCAATGAGACTTAAGTGGGCTTTTACAAGAGGCGTTTCTGGGGAAACTCCTGTAAGGCCAGTCACAGCTGAAATGACATCTTGCCACCACTCCCTTCCTTCTGCCTTGAATGTGGACTTGAATGCCTAGAGCTGTAGCCATCTTGCAACACAAGGCAGCATTCATAATGTTTAAGGTTAATAAAATAAGGACAAAAGAGGTGGACCATCCCCAGCAACTGCCCACCTCTGGATTTCTTGTTACATAAGGAAATAAGCTATTTGTTTGAACAAAGGTAGACAGAGTATTCTGTGACTTGGGAGCTAAAGACAATGCCACTTCCAGAGTTCCAATAAAAAAATTTAAGTGGAATATAAAAAAATACTTAGAACTAAAAAAAAGAAAAGAAAACTGCATTTGCTTCTATCTTCAAATAAGATTTAAATTGGAATATTTCACTAAAAAGGTCAAATAAACAGGAACTGTGGCTTCAATTGGAAAACAAAAATCCTGGGATCAAAGCCAACTCTTCCATGGAGAAGAAATAACAGGGAAGAAATTACTTCTCGTTTTTTTCTCCTCTTAATACTGTGTAAAGGGCATTACCACAAACGGTCCTATCACGAGCCTGCCAAAGCGTGCGGACTGCCTCACTGTGTGGAGACCACAGCAGCACCCACCTTGTCGCTCTTGGACTGCCCACTGTCACGACCCATGACAAGGTAGTTGGTTTTCTTGCTGACGTTCCCAGTTACTTTTCCTCCATAGCGTTCAATGAGAGACTTGGCTTCGTCTCTTTCAATGGACTCCAGCACTCCTGTGATTACAAATGTAAGGCCTTCCAAGCAATTTTCAGCTCCCTAACACCAGAATGTTCAAGCAGAGAGGAAATTACATGGTAGTTTTCCAAAGAAATATTTGGCATCAAAACTGCAGGAAGTTGATTTTTCTCATTTGACATCATAAATAATCTCAGCATGGAAAAATTTCCCGGAAATTTACAGCAAATAAGCAGAAACTGAAATTAAATCCTGAGAAATTCTTATGTAGGCTAATACTTAACAAACTTATAAAACCAGCAATGAAAAAATATATTCAATACAGTTAGCAGAGCTTATTAAAATTAGACAGTCATACTATTTTCTTTATTATGTTTAATATTTAAGCTCCTAGTGAACTAGTATAACTTTAAGTGAACAACCAGATGCAACATCCACAGAAACTCTTGCTGTTGTAAAGAAAGAAAAGCTTCCATTCTGAAAGCTAAACAAGGTTGAGCTCCTGCATGTCCCTCTGGCTGTTTATCCTATGATAGTAAATCTAACAACCTGTATATAACTTAAGGGCAAGGTATCTCCTAGCTGGAAAGATAACTTAATACAAAAGACACTGGCCACAGCAAGCTGAATGGAGGAGACACTTAATCTTAACTGGAACTTTGTATATTAATAGACACATTTTATTTTTAAACTGGTTCAATAAAAAGATTATAACCATGCAAAATGAAAATCATGTAAACCAATCTCTTTGAATAGAGAATTAAACACAGTCTTAAAACAGGTTTGAAAAGAAGCTAAACAAAATTCAAAGACTAGCACAATACAAGTTCAATCCTTCACCATCCAGGTAAAGAATCTTTTTCAGGGGGAAAAGAACAGATCTGAATCGACTGGGAGAGAAAAGGTTTAACAACTTCTCAAGGTCCCTTCAAGCGCTATGATTCTACAATGAAAATCACCTTGTGAACACCACAAGTACTTACACACCTTTCAACAACTTCAAAATAACCTTGTAAAATTCGACATGCAGGCCCCTCTCCCACACTCCCATCTTCTATATCTCCTGAACCATCTATCATACATTGTGGCTCTGGGTATCTTTTTACCTGTCAACCTCGGCACTTCTAGCCTCGCTACCAAACTCTTCCACTCTAGAGCTCTCACTGCAGGACCCGCAAACCAACAATATATTCTCCCACTTTGCCCCCATGGGCAACCTCACTATCCCATCCCCTAAGGACACCACTCTGCCTAAAGTCCTCTCAAGCAGAGCTTTCACACACTTTATACAAGAGGCAAGACTGACACATATATCACAACTATCCTATATAGTAAAAGGCAAATATGCAAATTGTCCCCTCAGGAGTTCTACCGACCAGAAGTTCGACCACTAGCTATGACATGTGCTGACAATTAGGGGGTGCTGTGGAACAAAGGCCTCACCTGGCAGCCAGGGAAGGAAGGCATGATCAGCCCTGATCACCAGCCAGGCCTAGGGACCCTACCCATGCACAAATTTCATGCACCGGGCCTCTAGTAGGTAAATAATAGTTTACTTACAGTCTCTTTCCTGAGTTAGACCATAAGTACCATGAAGGAAGTCTTGAACTGCTGGATGCCTCAAAGTCCAGCCCCTGAGGCTACTGGTAGCTCACTGAAATTTTTCTAAGTATCAAGCAGTGACTCATAATTGGAATAAACACCTCTAATTAGTAACTATGGTGACTGTGGCTTTCTGTTAATTTCAATTATCAATTCTCTGCTGCTGTAAAAACACAGTGACACGTACACTGACCCACCACCAGAGGCCCTGACAGGACGCCATGCCTTCACAGCGCTCTCACCTTGGGGATTTCTTTGGAGCCCAGAGCTTTGGGACCTTCTCGATTTAAGTAACTTCGATAAGCTTGATAATTAGTGCGTCTCTTTTCAGAATCTTCAGGACTTACAGACTTTAAGGATAGAGGAAGGAAAGAACACAGTCATGCAAAATTTATGTAACATTAAAAATACATGTTAATAAATAAGCATTAGTCCTACAATTCACACTTTTAGCTACACACAGGTACTCCCCAATTTACGCATGCCTGGATTGTAAACATCTCTGCACCAGCATCTGTCAAACCTTTCCACTCTCTCTAAAGGCACACATCTCAGGGCAGGTTGGGTGCAAAAAATCAAGGAGTGTATTTTATTTCAAAGATGCACGTGAACTTTACAATTCTATTTCACAATATATCCATGTAAACTGGTTACACAAGAATACATCCTATGTTTATCCTATGGCTTTGCACTCCCCTAAAACAGCCTAAATGGCTCTATACCCCTGGGAATATAAACACTACAGTCTTTGAGAATTAATGGCTTCATAGAAACAGCTGGCTCAAATGAGGGGCAAACTTTACTCCAAAAAGCAGACACATTCTTAATGCCACCACTCTTCCTTCTAGGTTTAATCTCTCCTATTCTATTTCAGGAGATCTTACACTGAGTATGTCTGTCTCAGAAAACCATGGGGAAACTTTTCAAACTATATCCCTCTAGACTTACAGTAAGTTTCTAATTCAGAGATATGGAGTATGGCATCAGCATGTGTATTTGTAGGAAAAACATCCCAGATAATTCTGACTTAAAAACCACTATAAAATGGTCACTGTTATTTTTTCTACTCCCTGTTTTACATTTTTTTTTAACTTATAAGCTACCTCAAATACCTCTGAGAGTAAAGAAAAATTTACTGCAATACAAATAAGAGATTTAATCAACAAAATAAGCTGCTTTGGTTATAAAATGAGTAAGCCATTATAGAGTGGTCAGTCCTTGACCCTAACTCTACATTTTTACAGTGGTTCTCAAATGTTGGTGTGCATACATATGAGAAGCTTATTAAAATACACCTGCCCAAAGAGAGATAGAAGCATCTACTAAGAGAGAAACATCAACACCAATCCGCTGCCTCCTACACACACCCCACCAGGGATCAAGCCTGTAACTGGGCATATGCCCTGAGTGGAAATCGAACCGGTGAACTCCTGGTACACAGGTCAACACTCAACCGCTGAGCCACAATGGGCCAGGCTAGACTGAATTTATTAAACAGATGTTCTCAAAACTGCGTAAGTTCTCTAAGTCACTTCTATTCCAACTTTGAAAAATACAGTAAAGAGGAAAATATCACTTGAAGATTTCTTCTCCTTTAATAAAAACAGACAAGCCTCTGTAAATTGAACATGTTTAGAGTGCCTGAAGAAAAACATTCACCCACCAAATAAGCATTTAGTGAAGAAAAATCTGAGACCAAAAAGTTCATTGTTCCCTTAAGCGTATTTATGAGCATTGACCACAAACAAAAAAAGCATCTTGAAATCATCACCATTTCACTGAACTAAAAAATGGTAACGAGCAGTTAAAATAGGCAATATTCTACTTTTAATTCTAAGTGCCTAGAAGGCTTGAAGGAATGTGGTTTCTCATTATGAATCAAAGGGCATTCCAAATTGGAGATGAAAACAGAAAACTTTTAAAAACCATTTTGCATTATTTCACTGTTTCTTTCCTTTGAAAATGATTTCAGTATCTCAACACTGTTATACAAGAGCAAAAAGGAGTACACTCTGGACAAATACAAATAATAATTATTTTAATAATAGCAAAAGCTTATATATTATTATGTGCCAGGCACTGTTGTAAATGGTTTTACATATTAATTCATTATTATCCTATTTTACAAATGAGGAATCCAAGCAGACAAAGGGCAAGTAACCAGACCAAGATCACACATCTGCTCAGTGGCAGCGCTATGATCTGAAACTGGCTCTCGTCTCCATGTCAGAGCCACCATGTTATACTACATTTTTTGGCCTCCCAAGTCCCAAGTTCAAAGCTGGCTCTATAACCCACCAGCTGGATAATCCTATAAAAGTTACTGAAATGCTGTCATCCTGTTTACTCGTCTTTAGATTGAATAATAAAGCCCTGGTCAGTGTGGCTCAGTGGCTTAAGTGTTGTCACATGCACCAGAAGGTCACAGGTTCAATCCCAGCTAAGGGCGCATAAGGGAGGCAACAGTCAATGAAGCTGTCTCACACCAATCTCTCTCTCCCACCTTTCTTCTAAAAGTCAATTTTTTTAAAAGCTGAATAATAAAAATAAATATCTCACAAGGTTGTTGTGAAGATTACATATGTTTTAGCACCACATCTGATACAAAACATTCAGTAAATATGGGCTAATTTAGCTATATTAGTAACCTATGACAATAGCATCTAAATAAGATGGTATCTTAAAAGCGCCATAATGACTTATAAAGTCAGAAAACTTGAAAATAATCAGACTCAGATCAACACACAGCCCCAACATGATATACTTTTTGAAAATTCTACCTCTTTTTTAGCAGGAGAACTTTTGATTTTCTTAGGGCTTTTTCCCTCTCCTTTCAATTCAACGGCATATTCTTTTCTTTTCAAGGACGCAGGCTCTGTTTCCTTAGAACTCTCTTCCTTTGTTTTCAAAAGTGTCAGCTTGGAACTAGCTATAGGAGAGGTTTCTCCTCTTTTATGTGCTGAAGACTTGGAAAGTTGCTGAGATTCTTTTGAACTTTCACATTTAATTTGCTTCTTAGGACTGCAGTTCTTTCTTTCATCCAAAAATTGTTCTGTTTTTACTATGGAAACAGAAAAGACTGTGATTATTGTTTTTTGGAAAATGATACACAATAACAAGATTATTTTTTCATTTTTCTCCTGAGTAATCTTAGTATTGCACAATTTCATAGGTGATTTCATAATGTTTACATTATGATTTTAGTTCTTCATACAGGACACTTATTAAAAATTAAACATCTGTATCTTCTTTGTATAACCAGTTCAAATTAAGGAATCTGTTTTTAAATATAAATTACTCATTAACTGAAATATGATAAACTACTAAAATACGGCACATAAAAATTCTGTAATATGGTCTGAAAGTCACAAATCCTGAGAGATTTCAAGACTAAAAGTTACCATATGAACAGACTTATTTATAGAATTAAGACCATCTATCCCAGCAGATGGTTACATATCAGAACCACTAAAAAGTAAAACTTTTGGGCAGTCATCAGGAGCTTCAGATGACCTGACAACAACCAGTCAGCTCTGAGCTGGAAGCATCTAGTGCTCTGTCTTCACATACTAAAGTCCACAGGTTGCACTACACGTGGAGATTAACATGCAGCCAAAAGCTGTGAACTTTTCTCAAAACGATCACAGAGCAGACAGGCACTCTGACCAACTAATACCTAAATGCTTTCAAAGTATCTAAGTAGAACATGCTCCAATATTCCTATGGAATAATGTCTACTTAACAGTTATTGAATACAATGTTTAAACAAGGTTACCATAAATTTTCTTCTATAAAGATAAGTGTTCCAGCTTATGTTTTTTCTGCTAGTATTACCTTTATAAGGACATTTATGTTTTTCTGCTTTGTTTAAATTGGCGTGGACAGATGAAAACGTTTCTCTCTCTTCTGGGTCCTTTAAAGCCTAAGAAAATTTTAAAAGTGTCAAATGTGACAAATGATAAGAAAACTATCACCACAAAATATGTTGTGAAAATTGACCAGTTTTTAATTTAAATTTTAATTTTAAGATTAAGAGCCATCTTCCAAAGTAGAAGAACAATACAATAAATTTTCACTCATTCATTCATTCATCCATAAAATTTCTGGGGCAAATGAAGCATGTTTTACTTCTTTTAATTTTACAGATAAGATAACAGATGAAAAGGATATAAAAAACATATTCTACAAAAAATTATCCCAATTCTTCCAAATTTGTAAGCCTGGAAATGAAAGCCTTATTTCCGCTTCTTTCATCTCAATTCTCAAGTTGTTAGCATTATGAGGTTAAAAACTAAAATATAAATCCAAAAGACTACATGAAAAACAATCTAATGCTCAAAAGAGAAAAAAATATCCATTCTCTTTCCACTGCTTCCTCAGAACTTCCTTTTACAAAGAGATCACAAATCGGGGTGTGTGACCCGGTTTTTTTTTTAATAATTATAATTTGAATGTCTTTACATGTACTGAGTAAGGTTTCTCCAATGACAAAGTCCTCATGACCCACTAGGTCATACATCTGACTGCTAAAAAATCTTTTTAAATATTAAAATATTGCTAATGACAATTATCAGAATCGGATTCAAAATAAATTAAGTCTAATTTTTTGATGACCAAGTACTTAAAAAGGAAGTATTTTGATGCTTTTAAAAACTGCCCCAAATACTCATCTTTTGAGACTATCCTAATACAGATCTTAAAGTTAATTTAAAATGGCAAAATTATGTAAATATTACAATTATTAAACATTAGGTTCCATGGGAATCTGTATAAGCATTATTCTGAACCAGACAGTAAGCAAAGGTTGCAATTCATTGTTTTGTGAAGCAAGGTTCTGGTGGGCTTTGGCTCTATCAAATTTCCTCCGGGAAGAGTAAGTTCCTCAATAAGCTTCACCAAAAACATTTTTATAAATTGAAATAATTCAGCTTCCCTCTAGAAGTTAGTCTTGGCTGCATTTTCACAGCTTAGACTACACAGTATGAAAGGGAACAGTGATCTATGCTGCACACTCAGCGTGCAAACAGCCCAGTAAAAACGCCACCTTTTTGTTCTTAGGTTCTTCGTCCAACATGGCTAACGTTCTGGCAAACTCTTCATCTTCATGCAGTTGTCTCTCCAGCTGTAAAAAAGTGTCAATAGAGCCGGGTTTTTTTTACTTTTTGTAAATGAAAGTTTTTAAATGCTTGATTCATGATACACGGAAGAAACTGGAAAACATTTTCCAGAAAGTGACTATGACATTTTTCCATTTAATATCAACAATATCACAGGTTTGTTTCACTAAGCTATGTTAGATTTCAGAACAAATATAACTAGTTTGCAGGCATGACAGATAAATTGAACATGTTTTTAAAGCCATATTTCTTACCTGTAAAGTTTGAAATCTACAATTTTTTCTTTATGGTCCTAAAGCAATACTTATAGATTTATTACTATTTAAACTCTAGAAAAAGCTCTGAAAATAATCTCATTCTAATAGAAAAATAATAGTCTAGAGGGCACAAAAAACAATGAATCAAGAAATCAAGCTCTAGCTGGGTTGGCCCAGTGAACAGAGAGAGCATCAGCCCAAGGAATGAAGGGTCCCAAGTGCGATTCCGGTCAAGGGCATGCACTTCACTTGCAGGCTCAATCCCCAGTCCTGGTCATACCCTCAGGTGAGGATTAAAAATAAATAAAATCTAATCTAATAAAAGAGTAATAGCCATCACTCCGAGACATCCAAGCCACGCCCACCAGCCAATCAGAGCAGCTATATGCAAATTAATCCAGCCAAGATGGCGGCCGTCAGCCAGAGATAGAGCAAACAGGAGGCTTCTGTTGCGCCAGCAATGGAGTTGAAACTGCCTGCCTAGGTCCACCGGCCCTCTACTCAAGGCAACAAAGTTTCAATTATAGAAGATAAATAAAGCCCAGAAACCTGATTCCAGCCAGCCTCACTTGGACGTTGGGTCAATGGGAGCTGTGGGCAGCCTGAAAACAGCCCTCAGCCCCTCATCCAGGCTGGCCACATCCTCATAGGGTGAGGGTCCCCACGGGGGGGCTTGGCTAGCCTGCAAACAGCCATCAGCCCCTAACCCAGGCTAGCCACGCACGCCAGCAGGTGGATATCCCCCAAGGGGTCCCAGATTGTGAGAGGGCACAGGCTGGGCGCTGAGGGACCCCTCCCTCCACGAGTGCACAAATTTTTGTGCACCAGGCCCCTTGTCTAATCTAATAAAAGAGTAATATGCAAATCAACCGCTACTCCAAGACACCTAAGCCACGCCCATCAGCCAAGTCACACCCATCGGCCAAACAGAGTGACTATATGCAAATTAACCCAGCCAAGATGGCTGTTAATTTGTATACACAGGCTCGAAGCAAAGACTGAAGACAGCCTAGAAAGAAGCCAAGTGCTGCAGAAGGGAGCCAAGTGGCAGAGAAGGGAGGGAGCGAGGCAGCGGAGATGGGAGGAAGAGAAGCAGTGGAGACAGGAGGGAGCGAGGCAGCAGAGACAGAAGGGAGGCAGCAGAGATGGGAGGAAGCGGGGCAGCAGAGATGGGAGGGAGCGAGGCAGCAGAGATGGGAGGGAGTGAGGCAGCAGAGATGGGAGAGAGCAAGGCAGCAGAGAAGGGAGCAAAGCCCGCTGAGGCAGGCTTCGCTCCCTTCTCTGCTTCGTTCAGGCTCAGGAAGCCCTATTCTTGCAGGAATAGGCTGAGGACGCCCTATTCTTGCAGGAATCTTCTTGCAATGGGCCTCTAGTATAAATATAAAAAGAAATCAAGAAAACTACACATTTTCTTTGCAAACATTAAGACATACACAAATATAATTATCAATTACTAATTCAAATGTATCTGTTCTGACTTTTGAAAATTTAAGTTATCGTATCAGAAGTTTTCCCCACATGCTGTTAGTACACATTCTCACTTTCAGCAAAATAGAGCTCTCCCAGAAAAGAATGTGTAGCAGTGGAATACATTTCTCATTAGAAACTAAGTAGTTTTATGCCCCTTGATAAAATGGCCCAATGTAACATAGAACGAAGGTATCCCTACTCAAACATATGAAAAAAACTCAAAATCTACACAATCCTAAAAAGGCTTGGGAAATGGCATATGTCTGATGAGAACACAGTAACCATGCCTTTTCTTATTAATAAATGAACTAAATCCCACTATGCAGAAGTATAAACTGGAGAGGTGCACATCAATATATTCTGTTGTCTAATATTTATTTACCATAACTGCACTACACATCTAATTGCTAAAGTGAATATGAAAACCTTCACCATAAAAAGGTCCTTCAAATTCTAAGCTTCCAGAGGCCCTGCAAAAAATGTATGGTTGAACCCATACCATTTTTCCAAATTTTCACATTATGTAGTACACTTCTAGATTATTTAGATGAGAATTCTAGATTATTTAGATGACAGAAGAAATTTAAGTACTTTCATCTGAAATCCATAATTGGTGATTATGGCATCATATTATCAAAAGCCCTATATTTTATTTTATTTTTAATACCTTTATTTACTTTGTTTCTAACTGTGCTATTCAATAACATATATTTGTTTTGAAGAGGGTTAATTTCCTAGATTAAATATGCACTAAACATGTAAATGTGACAATATTTTGAGATATGTAATGAAAAGCCCTATATTTTAATACAATGTTTAGCACAGCAGATGGTGTTTAACATATTGTCTACATACTGACTTACTGATTTAGTTATTGAATGCACATTTAACTAAAGGAATAAACAAAAAGGTGAAAGTGAGAGAAAAAAAGAACTTTAAGAGGAATAATCAGGAAAGATACCATCAATCACTAACACCCTAAAAACTCTTCAACAGACTAATAAATTACTCAAACAAGATTCTGAAAAAGTGTGATAGGAATGAAAAATAGGGAATGGTGACAGAGTACCACACCTGGTTTGGAAAGAATGGGGTAAGCCTCCAGTATTTGAGACAGATAAGAAGTCAGTCTCTTCAAATTCAAGAAGATAGAAATCATATCAAGCATCTTCTCAGATCACAATGGCATACAACTGGAAATCAACTACAATAAAAACAATCCAAAAAAATCAAACACATGGAGACTAAACAGCATGCTATTAAACAATGACTGGGTTACCACAGAGATCAAAGAAGAAATAAAAAACATCATTGCAACAAACGACA
>PVJC01027438.1:0-23319 GCA_004026665.1 Murina feae
CTATCACCAATGAATTTCATGTAACCCACTTACGTGTTTTCCTTTTGATGGTAAATTTATAAAAACACTGTGTAAACTCCCATTCTACGGAGCATTATCTCAATTCATTGAGGTTCTGCTTCCCGGCATATGTCGACATTTTGGCTCAAATAAACTCATAAAATTCTCTACAGGTTTCACTGAGTTTTTTCGTTAACAAAATCTTAGTTGTTGTGAATATTCTGTAAAGCTTTGGCTCTTGGCCTGCCCAGCCTTCTCTCCCTCTCCTTCCAGCCATAGTCTGACTTCCTGGGGTTCTCAGGACCGTGTGATGGGCACATGCCTTGGTCCTAAGCCCCTCTCGCTGGCTTCAGGGACTGGCTGGGGGATGGGCATGTGACCCTCTCAGCCAGTGAGCTGCTTGGAGCTCTTGCTGGAGATACTTAGAGATTCCTGCTTCTTGAGTGGGATTTGAAGCTGAGTCACTATCTTGGACCCCAGGGAGAAAAGCCATTTGGGAGAGAAGTCAACAGGCGGCTTTAGGAAAAGCTTGTGCAGGGTCTTCTCCTCGGGGCTTCTCCTCCATCCCTCACACATCCATTGAACACTATTGTGCACCAGGTGCCATTCCAGGAACAAGACACTCCCCACCTCCCAGAGGTCGAGGTCCTGCCCCAGGGCCTTTGCACTTGATGGTCCCTCTGCCTAGAATGGTCTTCCCCCAGGATCTTCAATGTCCCCCCACCTCCCCCTACCTCTTGCAGGTCTTTACTCACAGGTTATCCCCTCAGTGATGCCTCACCCTGACCCTCTGCTCCAAATCACAGATCTTCTGGTTTGTGTTTTGTTAGCCCTCGAAGAATTAAAGATGGAGCCAAACAGAATATTATCCAGGCTTTATTAGGAGCAAACGGATGGGCCCACGGCTCCCCGGGAAGGGAAGGAGACCTGTGAGACCGCAGTTTGAACCGAACTGGGCTGGGTTTTGAAGGCCTGGGGCGGGTAAGGGAGGGGAGGGGTTGGGTAGGAGGAAGTGGTCTTTGGAATGTATGGAGCTTCCACCCCCCAGGGTGCTGCCGATGCCAGGATATTGCCCTTAATGGTCAGGGCGGTCAGGCTACACCTGGGGTGGGGGGATGGTTTATGGCTTTCTCTGGCAGGTGAATGCTTGGACATCTTGCACAGTTTGTTTTACTCCTCAGCACTCGAAACTACTTCAGAACAGTCGTTTATTTGGTGTCTTCTCTCCCTCCCTAGAATGCCAGCTCCACAAGGGATGCATCTGTGTTGTTCACAGCAGACCCCTGCTGCTGAGAGCAGAGTCTGGCCCCGAGGAGGGGCTCAGTGTTGGGTAAACAGGAGGCCCCCAAAGGACTGTCTGAAGAGCTGACACTGACATTGTGCTTTGAGTGTGCCAGGAGCCAGTCACACACTGGCTGGATGACTCCCGGGGAGGGGAGGGCACGGCGTGTGGCTGCTGTGGAGAATGGATTCTCTTCTGATTTAAACCAAGTTGGATGAAAAATTTGGCAGGAGGTGGGGGCGGAGCTGTCATTTGCAACCTTTGAGCTCCTACTTAAGGATCGCCTAAGACCATCCTGCACATCAGATATTTACATGACGATTCATCACAGTAGCAACATTACAGTTGTGAAGTAGCAACGAAAATAATTTTATGGTTGGGGTTCACCACAACATGAGGAGCTGTATTTAAAGGGCCAGAAGGTTGAGAACCACTGCCTTAGATGGATGCAGAGCTTGAGAGCTGCCCTTGGCAGCACTCACTAGCTCACTGTAACTAAAGGGAAACTCCAGGCTCCCGTCATGCAGTTTGGAGAGCCCAGGCGTCCTGCACACCAAAATGTGGGTTCGATTTCTGGCCAGGGCACACACCTCGGTTGTGGGTGGGGGAGTGTATGGGAGGCAACTGATATCTCTCTCTCTCTCTCTCTCTCAAAATCAATAAAAACGTATCCTTGAGTGAGGATTAAAAACACTGGAGGTGGGGGTGGGGGTGGGGGAACCTGGGGATGCATGTGATGGTGAGGGCAGCACTGGTGGGGTGTCTGCTCCGAGGCCTGTTTTCAGGTTCGCCGTGGCCTGTGAGGTGGGTGCCATTTCCTAAGTGAGAAGCTAAGACACAGAGAGCTCAGGTGACAGAACCAGGAAAGAACAAGAGAAACGTACCAATGTCTGACCACTCAGAGGAAAGGCAGGCGACTGCATGGCTGAAGACACCCAGGCGGGGGAGGATTGAGGAGGGGCCTGGGGGCAGGGGCTGCCTTCCCGGGGGAATGGCTGGGCTGCAGGTCTCCGTGGCAGTGGCCTGGTGTCCTTTTAACCCTGGGACCAAATTGGGCCTGCACACAGGTGACACTGACACCCATCCCCGCCCACCCTGCCTCGTCGGAGGCTCCTGGGCTTCCTGGAGGAAGCCACTGCAATCCGAGAGCTGGAGGAGGAGTCGGGGGTAGAAGAGGTGGGCGGAGAGAGTTCAGGCTGGGACGCGGTGTGGGCAGAGGCCTGGGGGTGTAATGGTGAGCAGTCAGCTTCCTCCGAGGAGCTTTGCATGTCTGGAGTGGATATTTACCGAAACCCACCGGGGCAAATGCACCACAGCTTTCCCAGCCCACGTTTCCACCCGTTTGCTCTTTCCCCCAAACATTCAAAAGCCGCACCCACCCATCCCCCCCACTCTGGCCCAGGAGCGGCCTTATCTGCAGGCCCATCTCAGACTGTCGGGGGCCAGGCAGTGTCAGGAGGCGCCGGGCCTGGGAGGGGCTCCAGGGCCACTGAGGCCATGCCGCCCAGGCTCGGGGAGCCCCCTTCTCAGGCCTGAGGACCTAAGACCAGAAGCCAGGAAGCCCGAGCCTGCTGCCCCTGGGGGGGTCCCGCCCAGGCTCGGGGAGCCCCCTTCTCAGGCCTGAGGACCTAAGACCAGAAGCCAGGAAGCCCGAGCCTGCTGCCCCTGGGGGGGTCCCGCCCCCATGGAGCGACTCACGGCCAGGTGACTAGGAGTCAGCTCACAGGGAGCTCTTTCGCAATCAAGGTTCCCTCTTCTCTGTCCACCGAGGTGGCCTGCCACTTGGCGTCTGTAAATTCACCTCGCTGGGCCTCACTTAGCTCGTCTGGAAAAGCTGGTTAAATTGTAAACTGCTTACAGTGTTGTGATGCACACGGGACCCCTTGGGGGATGTTGGATAGCTGGTTCCAGCCCGATCCCCGCAGGCTAGGCCAAGGGACCCCACCGGTGCATGAACGGGCCTCTAGTTTTTTAAATAACTGATTAAACACTCCACACTTTCTATTTAGGTATATAAGATCACCACAGGCATGTCAAACTCATGGCCAGCGGACCACCAGTTTGACATGCTTGGGGGGCGGTGTTCTGCTGTGATTTCTCCGCTTAGCCTGCTGGGCACTCTCCTCCCCCCACCCGGGAAGGAGGGCCAGTGTGGAAACATTCTTTCTGCATCCTGAGTGTCATGGTGCGCGTGGGGAAGGGAAGGCTTCCAAGAGAACACATGCGTTTGGGAGAAAAGTGTCCCAGCCTGGAGCCCCCAAAACAGAGTTCCTGCGTGAGGGGAGAGGGTCGGCAAGCCGGGGGTTAGCAGGGGTGAAGGGAGAGGGTGCTCCTGAGAGCAGATCTGGGTCAGCATGGAGGAAACTTCGTCAGGCAGGTTGAGGAGCTGAGCCCTCTTACCCAGCGGCAGGACCCAGAGAAGAACGATTCTTGGGGTCTCAACAGTGGGCCTACGACGGCCCCACGGGTCCGAGGGGGCCCGCAGAGGCCGTGGGGCGCTGCAGGGAGAGCGTGTGAGGGAGGCTAAGCCCAGGCTCTGCAGCGGGTGGGGAGGAGGGGGGCTCCGAAGGCTGAGGGAGCAGCTGTGAGGTGTGGCCGCCTGGTCAGCCAGCATGTGGGCAGGTACCATCGTGGGGGTGGGCAAGCGTGAGGGGAAAGGAAAGAGGACGAGGAAGTGGTTGTGGCCAGAATAGGTGGTGATGAGCGTGCAGCGAGAGGGCGAGGTCCGAGGTGGGCCCGGAGGGCCTGGGTAGGGGGCGCTGGGGACTCCCGGCCCCTGTGTCCTGATAGGACGGACACGATTCCTCCCATAATCCTTCCGGATGTGCCCCAGGCTGCGGAGGCTCCTCTGGGGAAGCCCAGGCTTCTGCCTCCCAGCCCGTCTCCCTGGGGACTCCACCTGTGAGCCCCGGAGGGCAGGGACCAAGCTGCCACCCGATGCCTGTGTGACGGTGCCCGCGGCCTGGCACAGGGTGCTCCGACCCTCTGAGGTGGGGACCTGCTTAGTAGGTGTCTCCTCTCTGTCTTTAACCTGCCTGTGGAATAAACAAATCAATCTTACCCGCAGCTCAGCCAGGGCAGGCCTGGTCCTCGCCCCCTTAGGAGGGGAAAGTGGGCCTTCTAGTTTCCAGTGAGTCCTGGGGATCCCCCTCCCACTGCTGCCATCCCACCCCCGATTCCAGGACACTCGGTCCCCCTTTGCCCCTGGATAGGGGATGCTGTTGGACCCATCATTTCTGAGTAACCTGGACTGCAGGCAGCCCCAGTTCCTCTCTAACTGGGAGGGAGGGGTGAGGGGAGGACTGGTGGCCCCGGAAATGCCCCCTGCCCGCCAGGAGCACGTGCCTACAATTTCCCTTGAACACAGCACTTTGTGACTTAGACGTAAGCTTCAAACGCAGCCTCTTTCCTGTCTTTGCATCAAGGAAATAGGCCAAGTTTCAGAGAAAGTCGCTGCTCAGGGAGCACCAGCCTCTGCCTGTCCCTGCCTGCCTGGTCGCTGCCGGCTGCTGTAAAGGTGAGTGGCGTCTCCAGCCTCCGACCTCTGTCCCGCCAGCACACCCACCCAGGGTACTCAGCAGGGTCAGCGGTGGGTGGGACCTCCTCACACCTGGCCTGGGCATGGGGGAGGGTGATTAGCCAGTGGGAGCCTTGAGGTGGGGCTTGGGCTGTAGAGAAACCCAAGTTGGTTTCTTGGGCCCCAGTTCTTCATCTAGAACCAGGTGGCTGTCAGCATTGGGGACCAGAGACCCTGCAGGAGTTTCTCTTGACCCCCAGGATGGAGCAACAGTGGCCGCCGCCCCCACGGGGCCTGGGTCTGGTGGAGGAGGACAGAGTCAGGAGGCCACTGGGGAGAACCAGGAGGCCTGTGGGTCCTGGGCGGGTGGTGTCGAGCTGTAAACGGAGGCGGACATGGCTTGTGGCTCCCCTGAGGGGAGCAGCTCTGCTTCCGGAGGTTCAGCCAGATGGAGGGGCTGGGGACACAGATGCTGCTCCATCCCTGCTCCTGCTGGCTCTGTCAGGGTGGCCTCCTTGGCTCCGGGAAGCAGAGAAACCTCCAGACAAAGCCCTGGCCCCAGACACGTGAGCGCAACTCAACAGAGCAGTGCACCTGAACACTCCCGTGCTGACGAGCCCCCTGAGGAGTCCAGGGAAGCTCCAGCCACTGGTGGGCGGCTCAGCTGCAGGTGGGACCCAGAGGGGGAAGGAGCACACGGCTGGAATCCTGCTCCGTCGCTGTGTCCCCGGCAAGTAGCTTGGCCATTCTGAGCCTCGGCTGGTGCATCTGGTACACGCAGATGTGAACACCCTGACTGGTGGTGAGAGGCTGGGAAGGCGTCCCAGGCAGGAAGGGGTCATGGCAGGAACAAAGGTGCTGTAGTGATCAACTCAAGATGATCTTCGTTACTCTTGTTTCAGCCAGGGAAGCAGGCACACAGTAGGTGCGTAATAAAGCTTTGCTGAGAGATTAGGGTCAGGGACTCAGGGGTGGAAAGTCCTTGGGTGCCACCTGCCAAGGCAGCTTGCCTTCTCCTTTTTCTCACCTGTTCTCCAGCTCCTCGCATGCAGCCCGGGCAGGGACCTGGGCAGGCGGGCAGCCTGGCTGGTGTGTGATGTGCACTGGATCTGGGGGCCTAGAGCCAAGTCCTGGCTCTGCCACCTACTGTGTGTGCTGGGTGACCTTGGGCAAGTCCCTCTGCCTGTGTGCTTCAGGTCCCGAATCCACAAACCCTTTCCTCAAAGGGTTCTTGCAAGGATTAGGGGAGGGAATATGTCTAGGGTCCCTGGCACATAGTAGGTGTTATAGAAGCATATAGAGGCCATAGTTGATCTTTGAGCAACATGGCGGCCGAGGGTGTTGAGCCTCTGCACAGTCAGAAGCCGAGTATAACTTTCATCCCCAGGCGTCCCTCTGCGGTCCCGGGGGATTGGTTCTAGGACCCCGGGGGTGGCTCACGGCCCTTATATAGAAGGGCCTGGGACAGTGCATACAGTCGGCCCTGCGCCCTGCAGATTCCCAACATGGATCGAAAGCACCGAGTCCCGTTGCCGCTCGTCAATACAGCTACTGAGGAAAGCCCGCGTGTCAGTGCACCCGCAGCTCAAACCGGGCGTCGCGCCAGTGTCAGCGGGAATGCCAACGAGTGTTGTGAGCTCTGGGTGGTCTCTGGGCGGCGTAGCTCCTAGACTTTCCAGGGGTTCCAGCAGCCAGGCTCTCCATGTGGACCCTCCTGCCCACCCACAGCGCTGGGGACAGTCTACACTGCCTGAGACCCTGCTGCTCAGGACCGGCGGGGCTCCTGGCATGTGGTCCTGCAGGCCAGGAGAGCTGCTGCATGGCCTACAGTGCCCAGCACACCCCACGCCGTCCCACGCCTACCGGCTCCGTCCTCCCCACTCATCCTCCTTCCCTCCGCTAAGCCTCTTCATCTCCCTTCCACGGAGCTTGACACTCAGAGGGGGAAAGTCCTTGCTGAGGTCACAGCCCAGGCAGCGGAGGTGGGGAGGGGGAACTGTCTCATGGTGTCGGTCGCGCAGCAGACACTTGGAGAGTGTACTGGATGTGAGGACGCCCCCCTACCCCCCCCACCTCCCCGCCTGGGCCCTGACAGTCAAATGCAGCCCCCGGGGCAGCCCGAGGCCTGTGGGAGGTGGCCACTCCTGGGCACTAGAGGGGGGGATGCCGGCTGCTGGTGAGGCCTGGTTCGAACCCACTGTGGCTGCGGACTGTGTGATTCTGATTGCGACGCTCACCCCTCTGGGTCTGGGTTTCTTCAGCTGAGGAACAGGAATGGCAGTTCCCAGGGAACGCGGTTAAGGAGAGGATTGGATTAAAGGGACAACACTCCTAAGAGGACAGTAAGTCCCTGGCCCAGCAGCTGCTGTGTTGCCCGTGTGACAAACGTTTACTGGAAGGAAGCGGGGGCTGCAGTGAAAGCAAGCCCGCTGCCGGCTCTGCCTGGGGGGAGGGGGGAGGGAGAAGGAGCAGGCATTGGTCTCCCAGGGCCATCACAGGTCAGAGGCACAGAGAGGAGAAACCTACTAACTAGGTCCGCACCTCCTGCTGGTGGGGGGGCGGGGAAGGGCACGGTGGCCCTCTGCCCTCCCAGGAGCACGTGGCCTGTGAACCTGGCACTTGTGATGACATGTAGGCTTCACACACAGCCCCCTTTCCTACCTGTGCGTCAAGGAAACGGGCTGGGTTTCCGAGAAACCCCCAGCTGGGTGGGCCACCTCTGGGTGCCGGTCCCTGCCCTGCCCGGCCGCTGCCCCGCTGCTGTATCCAGGTGAGTGGCCTCCTTCAGCCTCCACCTCGTCCTGCCAGCACCGCCGCCGGCCCTGGAGGAGGGACTGTGGAGGGCACCTGCGGCCCACGCGGGCTGGGAGAGGCTGGGGCACTGTTCCCAGGCGGGCGAGGAAACAGCCTGTACAGGATCCCGTGTGGCCCTCTCCCTTCCCACCAGGGTTCGTGGAGGAAGCCTCCAGACCCATGCGTTCCCTCCTCTGTCCTCGGAAGCCCCTCAGCCCCCAGCCGTGCCAGGCTGCCAGGTCCCTGGGCCGCAGCGGTGTCTGCACCCATCACGGGGCTGCATGCCTTTCAGGTGTGCGGCGTCGATAGCCCTGCAACCAGGTATTTATGGGGCACATATGCCCCTTGCTGGTGCAGGCGCGGAACAAGGAGTTTCCACTCTCAGTGCTTACATCCGACCATGTCGTGAGATGTGTCATGACGTATGTTGGCATATGGTGAAGGTCACATGTCAGCAAGTTGATACGTGGCTGAGTAATATCCCATTGCGTACATGTATGGCGTCTTCTTTATCCACTTGCCATCTATTGGTGGTGAAGGGCAGCGAAGCTGGGTCGGGGGTAGAGGCAGAGGGGAAAGTGATTGTGGAGAGGGAGGGCGAGGAAGGTCTCTCGGGAGAGGGTGATATTTAGGCAGAGATCCAAGGAGCTGAGGGTACTGGGTGCCGGCTGAGGGAGCAACAGGGCCAAGGCCCTACGGTGGGGCCACACCTGATTTGCTCAAGCATCCACACAAGGGACACGAGAGGCCCAGGTGGCTCATGGGAGGAATTAGCCCGCGGTGGTGATGGAATGAGGATTGGGGCTGTGACCCTGAGTGAGGTGGAAGTCCTGGCGGGCGGTGAGTGGCAGCCAGGCCCCGTGCTGGGTGCTCAGTGAACCTGCTCTCCTGGAGTTCCCCGTCCCTCGGTGTTGGGCACCTCTGCCGGCCCCCTTTTCCAGGTGGGGTCTGGTGAGCTTTGCTCGCTGCTCAGGACCACACCTGCTACTGGGCGGTAGGTCCAGGAGTCCGTGATGCAACTCGGATGCCTGGTGTCAGGAAAAAGGTCTGACGGAGCATACTGCCACCCATGGCGCCATGCTAACCGCTGTCCTGTGACGTGTGACCACGGTGGCATTTTGTTGACTGACACACGCCGTGCTGCCTCTGTGGTGGGCACAGGGGCCCCATCATGGCCTGTGGACAAAGGAGCAAAAAGTGGCTTCAGGGGGGACTTGGGGTCTTGGGCAGCGTGAGAGGAGCGTGGGCAGGGAGGGGGTGGGCCTTGGGTGGGGACCCTTCAGTGTCTGGCTAAGGGTGGCGTGTGGAACCTGCAGGCCAGACGGGGACCACCCACCCCATTCCGGCAGGTCCAGGGATAGAGAAAGAGGGGAAAGACGATCCCTCTGCAGCCCAGCTCCCTGCTGGGCCCCGTGCGGCACTCGATGGGGCTGTGATGCTCAGACGTGGTGTGGAGCATGGACCCTGAGGGCCTTGCTGCCCGCCGCCTCCAAGCCTTCGCTGTTTGCTTTGTGTCTTAGAGTCCGCGGTAAGTGCCATCGCACAGTGTCTGTCCTTCTGCGCCTGACATTTCCCTTAGCACAATGCTCTCCAATACCACCTGTGTTGTTGCCAATGTCGAGATTTCATTCGTGACTGAATGCAACCAAGAATGGCTGAGTGATATCCCGTCGCATGCATGTGTGGCAGCTTCTTTATCCATGCACCATCTCTCGGTGGACGCCCGGGTTGCATCCAGGTCTTGGCTGTTGTAAATAATGCTGCAGGGCATTGGGGGTGACGATGTCTTTTCAAGAAATGAGTGTTTTTTTATTTTCTTCAAATAAAAGCCCAGAAGTGGAACCGCTAGGTCCTGCGTGGTTCTAGTTTTAATTTTCTGAGGAAACGCCATACTGTTTCCCATCGTGGCTGCACGGGAGCTTTTAACGCGCTCGTACGCTTTTCAAAGTGTATTTGACCCTCTTTTCCTTTGCATTTTGTGTGGAGGCAGGTGTCTCTGGAGCAGATATCACTGAACCTGCCTTTGCCTCCAGGATGCTTGAGTGGAGGAGCTTCAGGCAGATCTGTGTGCCAAGGTCAAAGGTTTCCCCCTCATCTCACGGCCTGGCGGATGTCCCTGGTCCCGGTGAAACTGTGCACTCTGGGAAGGCAACGTTAGGCCCTCAGACCCACAAGGAGCTCACACGCTCAAGGGGGGGCCGGCTGGGCCAGCTCAGGCAGGACGAGGTAGGGGAGAGTCCTGGTGGGTCTTCCCGGGAGAGCCATGGAGTCTGCAGGACACGCTCAGGACAGGAGCACCTGGTTCCACTGCCCAAGAACAGGGCACATGGAGACTGTGGCCTGGCCCAGAGCCTCTGAAAGCTGGCGCTGCTCTTGGCAGTGACCGGAAGTTGGGATAAAACAATGCTCCTGGCTCTGGGACACCTTGGCCCCGGGTCCAAGGTGGCCAATCATGGCTCATGGACCTGGACTGAGCCCCCAGGCCAGCCTCTCTGCACCCTGGCTTCTGCAGGAACCCCTTTTGGCTACCCAGGCTGCACCTGCGGCCGCTGCGCTCAGGGAGGAGCTTCTTAACTGTGTTGCTGACAGTTTCCTACCACAGCTTCCTGCCCAGAGACAAGATCCACTACCCCCACCCTCCTCACCATCCTGGGCGGCCCCCACCTAGCTGCCCTGTCCTGTGCCCTGACTCTATGGGAGCAGCTTCATGGGTCTGTGAGGCAGGGCTGGCTGGTTGGGAAGTGGAGAGGAGGGGGAGATGGCCCCAGCAGAGGGCACCGCACAGGTACAAGTATGGAAGTGAACTTGAAGGAAGGCGACCAGCACAGCCCAGCTGGAGCAGAGGGTGAGCTGAGGAGCTAGGTTAGAGTCAGTGAGGTCGGCAGGAGGGAGCCGCAGCTGGTTCTTGAGCAAGGGAGGCCTTGGGAAGGAATCGCTGGAAAGCAACTCGCTCAGTTCATATGGAAAACAGACTGTGGGGTTCAACCAACCACAGGCACCACGTGAGTTAGATGTGGATCTCAGTTTTATTAATAGAAACAGCAGGTAGAGATGAAAGGAGGTGATGGCTGCACAAACCAACTCAGCAGAGAGATGTGGACTGGGCAGGTGGGCGTGGCAGCGGGTTAGCCGCGGACAAGATGGCCCAAGTGAGGAGACCAAGTGATGGCCCTGGGAAGGGGAGAAAGGAGAAACCATCAGAGAGGGAGGAGGCAAGCCAGAGAGTCATCCAGAGCCCAAGAGAGCCATGATGTCAGCAGGACGGGTCACTAGTGCCCATCACTCAGTGCCCAGTATCCAGGAGGCATAACTGTTCGCCTGGTGCCCTCCAGTGGTGACAGCAGTGCTCCCAGAGCCTGGAGGTCAGCTTTTGGGGGTGGGGGTGGGGGTGGGGGCGACCCTGAGGCTGGGAAAGAGGGTCAGAGTCAAGAAGGGGAGCCCTCTGCTTCCTATTTCAGTTATTTTTAGTTCCTGGTGTGTCTGTACCTCCCAGCTCTTCTATCCCCCTTTAATTAAAAAACTAAGTTATAAATTACATATCGTAATCCACTCACTCTAGTGAGAAATTCTGTAGATCTGACAAGTGCATAGAGCTGAGAAACTACCATCGCAACCGAGAAATCCCCTCATGCCTGTTTGTAGTCAGTCCTGCCCCGGCCCCAGCCTCTGGCAGCCACTGGCGCGTTCTCCAAGGACCCAGCTTTGAATGGAATCGGACAGTGGCAGTTTGGGGCCTGGCTGCCTCACTGGGCGTGGGGCCTTTGAGGTTCATTGCTGTTGTTGGGTGTGTCAGCATTCCATCCTGCTGGATTGCTGAGTGGGATCCCAGCGCAGAGGGAGCACCGTTGATCTGCTCACTTGCCGAGAGCATGCGAGTGGCTTCTGGTTTTGGCAGGTTCCCATTTCCCCAGGTCAGCTCCAGGAGCTCTCCCGGCTCCAGCCAAACCCTCTGGTGGAATGGCGACTGTGTCTGCAGCCCCTGGCTCATCCCCCCTCCAATCTGGCCCTCCCAACCCTGGTGTCAGAAACAACCTGGTTAGAAAGTCCATTCTGGCCCCTCCTCCAGTCGCCCTGACCCAGGCCTCTCCTGAAATGACCCCCATTTCAGTAGGGCAGATCCCCCAATAACATGGTTTTTCGTTCAATGTTGTTTTGTTATAATATTGAAAAAAAATATATAGAAAAGTATTTTTTGATTCTCAACTAGGCTGCTGACTGTATGGGTTTCCTTCCACATCCCAAGATAAGCACATGAGAGGAATCAGCGAGTCTGCACCGTCCCAGGCTGAGTGAGTGTGTGTGTGTGAGTGTGCAAGGGCGCCCCGTCCAGGCTGGTCCCGGCGCCTGAGCTGCCATGTGGGCTCTGAGTGCCATGGCCCTGACCTGGAATCAGCAGGTCGAAAAGGAACTCTCATATTTGTTTTTACTCACCTCTCCTAAATGTATGTCTAGCTCACAGTTATTTCAATGCTTTTCTTTTTAGATTTTTACTTATTGATTTGAGAGAGAGAGAGAGAGAGGAAGAGAGAGTGAGATGCATTCGTTGGTTGTTTCTTGTATGTGCCTTGACTGGGGGTTGAGCCCACAACCTTGGTGAATCCAGATGATACTCTAAGCAGCTGACTTACCTGGCCAGGGTCAACGTTTACTCTTAGAAGAGTTTGGGCCTTTATTTAGACACTTGGTGGTGTGTTTGTGGCCATAAACACTCCATATGAACTCTTGCTTATGTCAACTAACCTATGGCAAAATCGGGTCCTTGTACATCATCTCGCTTAAAGTGCAGCTTCCAAGAACCTGTCGATGATGTTACGTGAGGACTGACTGACCTTCCTCGCGGACCCAGTACCCACCCTTCTGTGTCCCTGGACCCCCGGGGGAGGCAGCCTTTCTCAGTCCACAAGAGCCTTCTTTGTGCCACTGCGTACATGTGCGTCACTAAGAAAGGCACCGAGGCCCTGTTCCCGAAGTCAGCCTGTGCCTCGGGGCCTGGCGGGGCCCACCTTAGTGAGAAACGAGCAGAAACTGCAGTGGGGAGACCGTTTCCCACCATTACCAGCGCATCCCCGCTGACCGGGGGCAGGTACCCTCTGCCTTCCTGTTTAGCTGTCACACTGGAAGCCAGTGTCCTCATGGTCTACTTGGTGCCTCATTTTTGTGCTGTTTGTTGGTGCTTTCAGTTTAACTGGCCCCCGAATGCTATCTAGTGTTCCTCGGTGCAAGGCAGCTGTGAGGCTCTCCTGAGCCTATAGATACAGTGCTATTGGCTGAGCATTCAGTGTTAACGACTCTACAACAGGAGGCGTCTTACAGGGTCAGGTACTGTTCTGCTAATGGCAATGTGACCAGAGGCTGGAAGCAGCCTTCCCTTGCATCCCCTGCCGCAGCGGTTCAGCCCCTGCTGATTCCTGTTTGCACGGACAGCACGCTGGCACCATCCACCTGGCCACCCGCAGTCCGGGTTATTGTTTGGATGGTCTTCAAAGTCAACTGCAGTCACCAGCACTCACCTGAAAGCTGCACACAGATCACTGACCAGGGTTTAATATTTAAAAAATATATATTTTATTGATTTTTTACAGAGAGGAAGGGAGAAGGATAGAGAGTTAGAAACATCGATCAGCTGCCTCCTGCACACCTCCTACTGGGGATGTGCCCACAACCCAGGTACATGCCCTTGACCGGAATTGAACCTGGGACCCTTGAGTCCGCAGGCAGATGCTCTATCCACTGAGCCAAACTGGTCAGGGCTTGATGGTTCCTTTTTACTGAGGGGTCCAAATACAATGAACTGAACGAAGCCTAAGTGCACCTTCTCAGAACTGTAAGGAATTCAGAATCCTGCGGAATCCAGTGTCCGGCATCACTACCCCAGGAAGTTGAAGGCGGATAATTTTAGGTCATGGGGGTGACTGAATGGTTCCAGGTGTGTGTCAACCAGTGGGGGTGTCTGGCTCTCCGCACAAGGTCTCTAGAAAGTCATAGGCGGATTTGGGACTCTCGGACGTGGGCCCAGCAGGCTGGGGTTCCTCTCCAAGTTGATTTTGGCCCAAGTTGAAGTGGGCTCCACGCGATGGGCACAGATGACCCTCAAGGTGACCTCTCTCCCGGGCCCGTGGGCGGAGCTCAGGAAGCCAAGCCGAGGCGCTGATCCCGATCTCGCTTGCACCCCGCAGGGTTTGGCCAGGCGCCAGGGCGCGCAGTGGACGCGGGGCAGCGGCGGCGATGCCGGACCCCGCTGCGCACCTGCCCTTCTTCTACGGCAGCATCTCGCGCGCCGAGGCCGAGGAGCACCTGAAGCTGGCGGGCATGGCCGACGGCCTCTTCCTGCTGCGCCAGTGCCTGCGCTCGCTGGGCGGCTACGTGCTCTCGCTGGTGCACGACGTGCGCTTCCACCACTTCTCCATCGAGCGCCAGCTCAACGGCACCTACGCCATCGCCGGCGGGAAGGCGCACTGCGGCCCCGCCGAGCTCTGCGAGTTCTACTCGCGCGACCCCGACGGGCTGCCCTGCAACCTGCGCAAGCCGTGCAACCGGCCGGCGGGGCTGGAGCCGCAGCCCGGCGTCTTCGACTGCCTGCGGGACGCCATGGTGCGCGACTACGTGCGCCAGACGTGGAAGCTGGAGGTGAGGGCGAAGAGGGGCCCCTTCGCCGGCCCGCGGTTTGCAGCGTTGCGTCGGGTTTGGAACCTGGAGGGTTGCGCCCCGCTGGGAGTGGGCCTCCGAGGCGGGGCCTGAACTGCGGGAAGGAAGGTGCAGGTAGCTCTGGACCGGACGGGACCGGGACGGGCGAGGCGTGAGCGGAGTTGAGGGGAGGGTGGGAGCCCCGTCCTGGGAGGGTAGGCAATGGGCGGCGTCTTTGATCCCCTGCATTACGCCTGGTGCTCGACTTCCAGCTGGAGACCACTGGGGGCTCGGCCTGGGTGGGTGGGGGCAGGACACAGGATGGGAAGTGGGGCTGTGCTCACCTGGAGCGCCTGGGGCGTTAGGGAGGGAGCTGACGGGAAGGCTGGAGGAGGTGGAACGGGCCTCCTGGCCGCACTTATTCGTGCCCTTGGCCCTCTGTTCCGCAGGGCGAGGCCCTGGAGCAGGCCATCCTCAGCCAGGCGCCCCAGGTGGAGAAGCTCATCGCCACCACGGCTCACGAGCGGATGCCCTGGTACCACAGCAACCTGACGCGCGAGGAGGCTGAGCGCAAACTCTACGCCAGCTCGCAGACCGATGGCAAGTTCCTGTACGTGGGGCCTGCGGCTGGGCCTGGGCCTGGGGCGGTGGGGCTGGGGGGAGCTCCGCCTTCCGTGGGAAGGAGCGTGGGGTTCAGGCGCTGTAGCTGAACGCCTGGGCGGGATCCGGAGTCAGCTACTTACCAGCTGGGAGGTATGGCAGGTGGACTTCCTCTCCTTCACTCAGCAAACAGTGACTGACTACCTACTATGTGCCAGGCACTGAGGACAGGCAGTGAGCGAAGCAGTCAGATTCCGGCCCGTGTGGAGCAGGGAGACTAAAAAGAGGAGCCAACAAATGCCAAGTGTGTCAGGAGGCGAGCAGTGCCAGCCGTCTGGGGGGAGGGTGGGATTAGGGGGCTTCTGAGCGAAGACCCAGGAGGCGAGAAGTGAGCTGAAGTGAGCTGCGAGCTCTCTGGGAGAAGGGGTTCCTGGCAGGTGGAAATGTGAGTACAAAGACCAGGAGTTGCTGTAGTGGGACTGAGAGTGGACCCTCAGAGAGCCCTGAGCAGCCCTGCCTCAGCCTTGTCACCATCACACCTCGAGGAGCTGCAGCTGGGCAGCTGGGCTCAGTCTCCATTGCCATCACCATCACCACAACCATCACCACAACCATCATCATCATCACAACCATTACTGCAACCAGGAACAGCGAGGCCGAGACCCAGCAGGCAGCCCAGTCACTATCACCACATGGCAACCGTGAGCAGTGAGGGAGCCGCCTCATCACCATCACCATCACCATCACTAACATCACCATCATCACAACGATCACCATCACCACAACCATCACCATCACAACGATCACCATCACCACCACCACCACCACCACCATCACCATCACCATCACTATCACTACAACCATCACCATCACCATCATCACAATCATCACCACCACCACCATCACCACCACAAACCATCACCATCACCATCACCATCACTACAACCATCACCACAACCATCACCATCACTACAACCATCACCACAATCATCACCATCACCACCACCACCACAAACCATTACCATCACCATCACCACAACCATCACCACAACTATTACCACAACCATCACCATCACCACCTTCACCATCACCACCACCACCATCACCATCACAACCATCACCATCACCATCACCACAACTATCACCATCACCATCACCACAACCATCACTGCAACCAGGAACAGCGAGGCCGAGACCCAGCAGGTGCTCCCCGCCGCCCCCACTCCAGCACTGTCAACACCAAGCCCGGCACCAAGGGCAGCGGTGTAAGGGAGCAGAGGCCTCACATCAGTGGCGCCTGCTGTGGGGACAAGAAGGTCACGCACCAAAGGTTTTGGAACCGTTAACATGGTTCAGTGTAAGAAATGGATATGGTTCCATCAACAGGAACGACACCACGGCAGAGGTGTTTGTACACCAGACTCCCATCACGAGGAATAACCCCAGGAAGTCCCTTCGCAGTGTAGAAGCTGGAGAGGCTGTGGCGTGTGATGCTGTTGAAGGAGGGCAGGTGCGAAGGCAGCAGGTGTCACAGCTCAGGTGGTGTTCTAGTGCAAGGCTGTCACTGTGTGGTAGACCGTGGCCGTCATAGACGCCCTCCTCGTAGCAGGGTCCTCCCCACAATGAGCAGCAGGAGTCCCAGAATTGTGAGAGGGAGAAAGAATGAGGGATCAGAGATCAGAGAGGCTCCCAAAGGCCAGGCCCAACAGTGCCGGCCCTCACCTTATCACATGTGGAACCCCTGTGGGCGTGGATCACAGCCGCCCTGTGCAGGGAGCAGGGGTGGAGGGTGCTGACCACCAGGGTGCAGGAGAACAAGGCAGACCAGTGAGAACATGTATGGGACTATGGACCACCACAGGGCGCTCCTCTTCAAAGACAGCCTAGAGAGAGGGCAGTGAAGAAGATGAGGAAAATCAAGGAGATGAGACCCAAGGTCAGCAGCCTCCTCAACGTTGGTACTGCTGCAACTTCAATTACCCACGTGCAGAAAATTGTAAACCACAAGATGGCAGAGAGACAAAAGCAGTCGATCCAGCAGCGGAGAATTAGTTCACTCCCGAGGCTGAGTGGGATGGGGGAAGGTGCTTTAGTGGGGGCTGAGTAAAAGTGCTGGCTACCATCTCTACCATCATCCAACAAGAAGAAAAGAATATGAAATCCCAGCAATAACAAATGAACAAAAGATTGGAGCTGAAGACCTTAAGTGCTCGCTTTTTGCCTGTTGACCAGATAATTAGAAGGATGTGTGTTGTCTGTGCAGCAGGGATTTTTATTATTTTTGTCTGAAGACATCTCTTTTTGATAATGACAAATGTGTTTTTCAAGGCAGTGGGGCGGGGGCGGGGGGTGGGGAAGCCTGGTTCTTTCAATACACCTTTAAAGGTTTTAAAATTGTTTCATCTCTGGTCAAGCTGAGATTTTTAAGAACCTCATTTTTAATTTGTAATAAAAGTTTACATCTTGATTTTTTTTTCCAAAAAAGTTAACAAATTGCAAGCACCTGTTAATAAAGATCTTAAATAATTAGAAAGAAGGAAGGAAGGAAGGTGGAAGGAAGGAAGGAAGGCTAGGAGGCGGGTTCTTGGCAAGTTCACAAAACAGGAAGGAGCCAGTGTGCTTGGAAGGAAGTGAGGTCTAAGGGTCTCAGGATCTCATGAATTAATGTGTGTGAAGTGGTAGGACAGTGTCTGGCATGTACTGAAAGTGCACCAGGCTCTTCCCGCATGTGCGTGAGTGTGTGACTGCCTACGTCTGAGTTTCCGCTGAGCCGTGTGGCTGTATTTGTTATTGTGAGAGAAGCTGTAAAGCTATTTAAATAACCCTGCTGGGTGTTTGAAAGGGGCTGGCACTGCACTCTGGTATGGATGCAGGTCCCTTTGCACACAGATGTTATCCAGATGTCAGCTGAGGTCAAGCTGCTCTCTCCTGTGCCCTCAGGAAGTCCAGCACCCTCCCCTCAATGTCTGTGAGTTCTCCAGGTCTCCCTCCTCAGACCTGAGTCCCTGCAGGGCCGAATCCTCGCTCTCATGCACCTCTCCTAGGGCTGTCCCTCTCCTGGGACCAGCCCATGGACCCCTGGACCTCCCCACCGTGTGCGGTCTCTGTGTGGGCACCAGATTGCCTGCAAGTTTCCCACAGGAGGCTGGTTCCAACACAGGATGCTGCTGTCAGCCGATAAAATTATTGTTTCTACCCTAACAGACTTCGGATAAAATAGCAGTACAGTTTCTAAGGCTTTGGAGGGAACTCTTAAATGCATGTTACAGATAATGCAAGGAAAGCCTTAGAACAAGGTCAGGTGGGGCTGTTTTCTCAGGGAAACTGCACTTTGCATTTGTATTGGTTACTGTTTGCTGTGTAACAAACCGCCCCAAGACCTATTGGCTCAAAATATTTTGTTAAATTGTCACGGTCAGCTGAGCTGTTTCCTTTGAAGCCGGAACTGAATATGTTGGGATGGCCATGCTCGTTGGGATGGCCATGCTCATGCGTCTGGCTGTTGGCCCCATGTCCCCTAGGTGATGGGGAGGCACTGGCTGCAGTGCTGCGCTGTCCAGCAGGCTAGCCTGGGCTTCTGCAGTGGTGGTGGCTGCAGGGTTCCCATGAATAGTCACAGAGGGAAAGTGAAGACACACAGGCACTTTTTAAGACTCTGCTTGTGGAATGCTATTGAGGTCCTGTTGGCCAAAGCAAGTCATGTGGCCAAAATCAGAGTCACTGTGGGAAAAGGGACTGCCCACAGGAGAGGAAGGAAGGCAGCCAGTTGTGCAAAGACTACCAAGGATTGGAACGAGGAGGTCATGATGGAGGTGATGTGCCTGTCGAAAATGGGTGTTTCGGTTTCCTTCTTCCCTTTTGGATTGCAAACTTGAGGGCAGAGCCTGCCCTGGTGCCTTCAGGGCTCCCTCTTCTAGTATGTGGTGAGGGCTGGTACTTGGCCAGATGGCACCTGTCTTCACCCGGATGCTGCACCCTCCCATCTCGGGTGTGGTGCTTGCTAAGATATTACCAACGTTTGGCTGCGTCTCACGTACATGCACACGCTCCCAGGTGCCAGAGTGCGGCGGCTCTCTGGGAGGGTGACAGCTCTCCTGTTGGTGTGGCTGGTTCTCCCCCCGCATCTCGGCTTTCTCCTTTATGACCTGTAATCCCTTTCTTTGCATTTGCAGGCTAGGATTTCCTTCTCTGGTTTCATCTCAGTCCGGCTCTTCATCGCTTGTTTCTGCCTTTCTTCTGTCTTGGTTTTTCTTTCTTTTTCTCTCCTCCCCTCTCTTCCCTTCCTCTTTCCCATATGTAGACAATGATTGCCACCATTCCATGGTGTTAAGTCTCCTCCAACCTTGGGTTACCTAAGGCCTCCTGAAAGTATCAAAGGGTTCTGGGGGAGGTAAGGGGTGGAAGAATTGAGTAGAGTGTGCAGCAAGTAGTCGTCTGAGCCCTCAGCTCAACTTTTCTTTTAAAAAGGTGGTTTGTTTGTTTGCTTGTTTGTTTTTGTTTTTTAAGAGAGAAAGGGAGAGGGAGAGGGAGATAGAGAGAAACATTGCTGTGAGAGCAAAACATTGACTGGCTGCCTCCTGCATGTCCCCATACTGGGGATCAAGCCCACGACCCAGGTATGTGCCCTGACCCGGAATCCAACCAGCAACCTTTTGTGCCCAACCAATGGAGCCACTCCAGCTAGGGCCCAGCTCAGCTTTGACTTGTTTCATACCTTAACCTTCCACGGAGGATGTTTGACAAAGAATTCCATTGCCCAAAGGAAAAATTTACATAGTTTTTGCATTGACACAGCAGAGGTTATGACAAGCTTAGCGTTAACCAGTCTGTTGAGGTAAGAAGCATCTCAGGAGAATGGCTTTCAACAACAAGAGGGTCTATCATGATGACGGGTGCTTTGGAGAGCACGCTGGCTTGAAGGCTCAGAGGCAGGAGGACCAGCTGGCCATGGAGGTGAGGCTGGAGGAGTGGAGGCTGGGTACAGTGGAGAAACTGGTCCTGGTGCTGAGGCAGAAGCAGTTGGAGTAGGACATTCTGAGGGACAGTGATGGATGCTGGGGAAATGTCCAGAGGTCTGACGCAGCTACCGTGAACCAGGCTGCTGGAGGGACAGGCAAGTGTGCTTCAGCAGAAGCTGTCGTGGATTCTTCTTGTGGTTCCTCCGTCACTAACAGCTTTCTCAGCATGTAGAGAGTTAGGGGCTGAAGGTCAAAGCTGTAGGCACAGAACCCCACAAAGGCCGTGGAGGACTCGGGGCCTGGGTCATGCCCGGAACTGGTCTAGGCCTGAGATCAGGATGCAGGGTGTGACAGAAAGATGCATCCACTCAGGCCTGCAGTTGAGACCAGGGCCACGCCCACCACTGACCACAGAGATAGTAAATTGTCCCTAATGCTGTTTGCTGCCAAAGCTGGCTCCTTTCTGACGATTGCAGCATTTGTGGTTGTGTTTGATTCAATGTGAAAACAAACTTGACTCCCGAGAAGGGCTGTCAAGAGTATATTGTTAAGTGATTCTTAACCTCTTCTGGACGGTCCCCTTCGGGAATCTGACAGTAGCTGGACCCTCCCACACGTGCCCCCGCAGTGGTCAGTTGTACGCAGGTGTGTGTGGGTAGACATGTTCTCACTACACATAGGCACCATCTTCGAGGGGCTCAAAATATCTTTATTTTGGCAAATTTCCAGCAGAGGACAATCAAGGGTCTCATTCTGTCACAGGTCGGTCTGTTACAACAGCGGGCGGGTCTATGATGATGACAGAGTGACTTGTTCCGGTCTGTTCAGAGGTGTCCCGTGATCTAGCCACAGGGTTGTGCTTACCTTTGTTGCTCTACCTGTGGACATGACTTTCCCTGAGAGAATGGTCCTGTCTACCTGTGTGTACCCTGTGAGTACCCTGTGAGTGGCTGTGTGTCCACCATAAATGGCCAAAGAGCCCTCCATGGCTGGCCAAGAGTCCCCTGTGGCTGAGTGAGTGTCCTCTGTGGGTGGCTGAGTGTCAGGCAGGCAAGGTGAGTGGTGCGGTGGGAGGCCCACTGTTTCTTTGGGAATGGTCACATGTCTGCCCTTGGATCATGGGGTGACGCTGTGGTTCCCTCTCTGCTCTCTGACCAGTCTCGGCTCCCCCAGTCCCTGATGCTTCTCCATGAGGCTCTGGAGTGCCAAGCCCAGAGGGTGTGTTTGGGGCCCTGGGACCCTGGGGACACCACGACAGGGGTCCAGGTGGTTGTAGGGGTGACCTGCTCTCCTTGTCCCCACCAGGCTGAGGCCCCGGAAAGAGCAGGGCACGTACGCACTGTCTCTGATCTATGGGAAAACCGTGTACCACTACCTCATCAGCCAGGACAAGGCTGGCAAGTACTGCATACCCGAGGGAACCAAGTTTGACACGCTCTGGCAGGTGAGCCGCCCACCCCCCGGATGTGAGGGAGCAGCCGTGACGAGGTGCTCAGGCTCCTGGGAGGAAGGAGCCTGGTGCTGACACCTGCCCCCTGCAGCTGGTGGAGTACCTGAAGCTGAAGGCGGACGGGCTCATCTACTGTCTGAAGGAGGCCTGCCCCAATGCCAGCGCCAGCGCCAGTGCAGGTGTGCGAGGCCGCGGGGTGGGGCTTGGGAGACACTGGCCCTCAGTCCCTCACCGCCCTTTCTGTTCCCTCAGGGTCTGCTGCTCCCACCCTCCCCACCCACCCATCCACGTTCACCCATGTGAGTCAGCCAGCATCTCAGAGTTGGTGTCTCTGGGGCGGAGCTGGTATGGGGTTATGGGCCCTATTCCCAGGGAGAGGCTGGAGAACGGGGGGAGGTCCCCCATTACGATCCCTGGGAGTCCTCAGAGGATATGGGTTTCATGAGGGGCTGGTGCCCGCAGCTTGGGCCCTACTAACCCTTGTGGCCCCATGATCTTTAGCCTCAGAGACGGATCGACACCCTCAACTCAGATGGATATACCCCTGAACCAGGTGAGCTGGCAGAGGCGGAGGTGTGTGGTGGGTTTGGTGCCGGCTGGTGGCAGATCCCTGGCTGGCTCTGGGTGTACTCAGGGAGACGTGGGCCTGGTCCAACTCATAGCAGTTGGCTTGGTCGGCCCTGTGCACACACTGTGCCATCTGCATGGGCATGCCCACCACACCCACCTGTGCACGTACATGGGTGTGTGCAGACGTGCCGGGGAGATCCCGTGGCTGTGCCTGGATGCCCAGGGCACAGACACACATTAGTTAAGCACCTACTGTGTGCCAGTTACACTCGGAGCCCACTGTGCACATGAGTTCATTGGATCCTCCTAGCGTACTGTGGGAGGTGCTCACAGTAATTCTCAATTTACAGACGAGCCAGGAGGGAGTGACTCTCCAGGCACACAGTAGGGCAGTGGGGGGCGAGACTGGACCCAGGCAGACAGGCTCCCGAGGCCACGCTCCTAAAACACCCGCTGCTGATGCTTGTGTGTTGGACGTGTGGGTGCAAGCCTCCCCACATATGTGCTCAGAGAACATACATGGTTGTGTGTGCACACAGAGGCTCATCTGTGGAGCCCTTGTAAACATGGCTGCCTGGTGCCTATGGAGGTGCGGGCAGCACAGATGTAGATGCATACATGTCAGTGCATACCGAGGCACAGGTGTGCACATTCCAGCTGGCATGCTAACGGTTCCTCATACAGACATGGGTGTGAGTGTACATGGGTGCATAAGTGTGAACACACAAGGGCACACAGTGATGCACGAGCCTGTGGGGTCCAGTTCACCCGCAGATGGGACCAGGAGTGCACACATGTGCACACACGCACGGACCCACGCGCCTGTACATGCTCTAGGTGGTACGCCCCTGTCCATGGTACATGCTTTGCGGGCGCTGAGGCTCCCTGCCCTCATCCTCTGCCCGCTCCCTCCTCCTGACTGGGAGTGCACGCCTGTGTGTGCCCAGCCCGCCTGGCGTCCCCAGAGAAGCCGCGGCCCCTGCCCATGGACACGAGCGTGTACGAGAGCCCCTACAGCGACCCCGAGGAGCTCAAGGACAAGAAACTCTTCCTGAAGCGTGACAACCTCCTCGTAGCTGACATTGAACTGGGTTGTGGCAACTTTGGCTCCGTGCGCCAGGGCGTCTACCGCATGCGCAAGTACGGCTGCCAGGGCGGGTGGGGGGGCATCCCTGCCTGCAGAGAGGGGGAGCCAGGATGTGGCATCAGTTTGCCTGGAAAACACCCTGGGAGAGGACCTTGCCCTTGGGGACAGCACCTGAGGGAGCAGAAGCAGCGGGGGCAGGGAGGCTGGGCTGGGCTGGGCTGCAGTTGCTGATCCCAGGGGAGCTGTAGAGGTGCCCCCTGAGCCCCTGTGTCCACCCGTCATTGGATACAGGCTGCCCAGGGGAAAAAGTGCCTTTGAAGGGAACTGCCCTTTGCTGCGAGGGGCAGTTTGGGGAGGACTCGGCCGTGCACTGCCCCGCCCGCACTCCCGGCAGTCGGGGATGCGTGCCTGGGTCCGGAAGGAGATCTGGGTGGCAAA
>PVJC01027439.1:0-23282 GCA_004026665.1 Murina feae
ATGAAGGAAATCATCAATATGATTTCTCTTCCTATCCTGAAAAGGCCATTGAAGCAAAGAATGTTAAAGGGCCAGGTTCCCTTCTTGAAGAGAAGAAAGGTGGAGATAAAAATAGGTGCAGAAAACAATGGCAAAAACTGAGATCTCTACAAGTAACCTACGGAAATAGCATGACCAAGTCATGCTCCCAAAGGAGAAATAGGACTTTGGTCTCCATCATCTTTCTTTGAACAATTCAGTTGTAACTTTCCTTGACATGAAGCAAAGTGGTAGGCAACCTGCAGACTAGTTTTCAGGGACACAGTCTCAGATCTTGCCTAGACTAATAGGTCTGACCTGCATTGTCATAAGGATTTCAGGTGAATCCAATGCACATTAAAGTTTGACAAGCCCTGGCATGGAGAACAAGCTCTAAAGTCAGAATAATAATGATAATGGCTACTCAGCACATATGTCCAGTAAAGGAAAACAATTTATATTACCACCAATACAAGTTTTCACATATGAGGAATCCAATTATTGCCTTTGTGACTTGTCCCAATAAATTGAATCAGGAAGTCAAATAAAGCTCAAGTTGAAGCTCTAACTCTGCTGCTTACTGGCTTGTTGACCTTGAACAAGCTACCTAAACTTTCTGGGGTTGTTTCCTTATTGGAAAAAATGGGAGGTTGTATACATATCTCACAGTTGTCATGTAAGTTAAATGAGACTATTTGTGCAAAGAATCATACATACATTGGTATTATTTATATTTTCAATGCTTCTGATGATCTCTAGAAAATACTAGTCATCTGGTTCCAGGTTAACATATTTAATCATTATGTTGGATATGAGATGTGATTGAAAGTAACTCCAAAAGAAGGTGTGTGAAACAATACTAAGGAGATTGAATCTTCAGATCTTTGGCTGTGGAAATAGGTGACACATTCCAGGGACAGAGACTAGAGAAGAAATTGACAGACCTCAAAAAGGTATTGAAAGCAGTCTCGAGAGAAAATGTTTGAAGGGGAAGCTTTTGTTGCCAATTAGCAGATGTTTTAAATTTAATATCTGTATTAAACCCTCAAGTGTTTAAAGTTAGCAAAATCAATCATTTTGTAATGCTTTTCGCTTTAGGTTTTTTCCTTTACTTTGTTTTTTGCTTCATTTCTTATTTTTTCTTTTTTAAAGCCAGAGGTAAACTCCATAGGGTAGAAGCAGATGAGAGACATAAAAGGGTGAAACCTGTTGAAAACTTCTGAGATTAAAATCATATTCCTAGAATCCTGTATTACACCAGGCCTGCCGAGCCATGAGGCAAACAGGGAAGTCTCCTGCCGTGTTTTCTAAGAAATCAAATACAAAAAAATCTAAAAGGAAGCAGTGTGAGGAAGAAAGGAATCATGCTGCTGCAAAGACCCTCCCTCACTTTAACCCAGGTACATACACACACACACACACACACACACACACACACCCCATATGAGTGCACCCATACTCCTGCATATACGTAGACCCACTGGTACACACACATCCTAAACACTCTACTCATCTATCTTTCCCCAGTATCTTGCTTTGCTGGCCACCAGAGTAGAGGTTCAGAAATTATACTATATTAGGTACATTTGAAAAGGAAAAGAATCTTGATTTAATTTTTTAAAATATTTTTAACTTGCAGTTCATCACAGAACACGTGTAATATTGGGCATCCTACAGGGCAGGCAGGGAACATTGCTAGGGTTCCTAATAGTATTTGAACCTTCAGTTTCCTAATTATCACCTACTTTCTACCCCCTAGAATGGACCTATTAGTGTACTTTACAGAATGAATAGATCTTTTATTAGCAATTATGTTTCAGAATTGCTTTTCATATAAAAGCCTTGCACTAACCATTGATCTTACCTCAATGTGCTCCTTATAGTCATTTGAAACAGCTAATAACTTGCTAATATAACTTAACAGGTACATTTTGTACCTTTCTGTGCACCGACTGTAGACATACCAGCTCATTAACACTGAAAAGAACAGGCTAAAGCCCTTTCTTTTAACAAGCCAGTGGAGTGAAACCAACGTCTGAGCTCCTTTTCTTGTAATCATCTTGCTGCGCCACATCATAAGACCAGGAAGTAAAGTCGAGGAGAGAATACCTCAGCGAGCTGCTTCAGTAAGAAATTCTTAGGATTTGGGAGGTATTTCTCAAGTTTTCTTTCAGATGTGTTCATTCATTCCTGCCTTGTACCATTTCAAAGTCTCAGTGGTGCAGCTAGCTGGCTGCATGAGGAGCATGCCAAGGTCATATTGAACAATGATACTTGTGCCAACGTGTACTTCCACACTAATATGACTAGTTCCAGTCCAGACCCACCTCTAACAACACATAAAGGAAAAACGAGTTGCTGTCACTTGGCAAGACAGCAGCAAGGAAGGTGTGAGTCCGCAGGAATCCTCGTGGGACAGTGGTTGCTGACACAGTTGTTAACTATAAAACACAGGATTTTTCTGTTCCCAGTAGTTCTTTGATTGCATTTGATTATTTGGGAGTTAAGTCAGAATGAAAGGGGTTTTCACTAGTCCAGAATATTTAATAAACTGCTTACAGTAAGGGAGAAATATGTTTGAGATTGCACATTCTGTAAGGAAATATAAGCCAGTTAACAATAGAACCAATAAGAATTTCATAGAGTCTCTTGCTGAGTTTACCATATATTTATATGAAACAGATATTGCATACCTACCAGAAAAAAAAATCAGCACAGATCTTCATTTGATTTCCATTACCCAAGTTAAATGAACCCAAATCACAAAATTCTTCAATAATTGTATTCTTTCATTATACCTACTGCTTATGCTTTCACATAAAATCAGTCAGCTCTTAAGAACAGTGTTTTTCACAGGAGACCCTTTTAGTGAATACCTGTTTGCAGGTATTCACTCAGTGAAAACTACCACTGATTTAATTCACTTACAGGTATTTTCATAACCTCTCTCACATGAGCATAAATGTTCATAGGCTACATCCAAGAAGTTAACAAGCCTAAGATAACAGCTCTGCAAGCTATGAACTCAACTCCTTCTCCTGTTTGAGAGAGAACATACGATACTAGCAAAATTAGGAAGTGCAATACACCAACCTGTCTGCCAAGAAAATTCAACTTGCTCAAAATACATGAACTTCAACCAATAATCTGGAGAGATAAATGCAAATGAACTAACATGGCTGAACTACCAACTCCAGCTAGTTTTCACCATAGCATTAGTGTGACGAAATTGAAACACGGATAGTGGCTTTCTCCACCGTACTCCCATAATGCTTTGTACACACAGGTATTCTAGACTTTTTTTTTTAATGTATTATACTTATTTCTTGGAATGAACTTTTCCCTTTAATGACCTTGGGTCCCCTGAAAGTAGGAACAATATTTTTGGTTTTACAAATGCTTGTCAAATGAATGAATGAATGAATATTAAACGTTTTCAATTTTTTTCAAACGACTTGAGTTTTCATTTTCAACTTATTATGTGTTCAATATTAATACTATTTTGTTAACAGATGTTTTAAATTTCAAATCTGCCATTCATTTTATTTTGCTAATCATCTTTCAAAGACCATTTCAAATGTCACTTTAACCATGAAACTTTTGTTAATTCCTCTAACTGCTATGGTTTCTCCCTCTTTTCAATACCCATTTCATTTGAAATGTGTTTCTGTTTCAGAACCTCTCTTACTCCTATTTTTTAAAATTATTTTATTTCCTCAAAGGCAGGTCCACCTTTTCATCACTTGCTTTGTTCAGTATGCAGTCATGTACATGGTAGATGTTTGATTCAATGCAACTTAACCAAATTTACTGATTGCAAAATATGGCTCAATATTGTAAAATACATCTTAGTAATTTCAAAAAATATAAATAAGACATAACATGGCTTGTAAAACAACTGGCCTTAAAAATAACACACATGAAATTCAACTAATTCACCAAAGAGATGAATATGGGCTAAAATAGTTTATGGATATCTATGTAGAGAAACAAGTAGCATTTTGAAAGGTAGAGAAGAAATGTAATGTATGAAAAACAAATATCAGAAGCTGTATTACTAAAGTATAGCGAAATGAGCTCTGCCATTTGCTTTTTCGTGTGACGCTGGCAAATTGCACTGCCTTCTGGAGTCTCTAAAAATGGACATAATCATGCCCACTTTACTTCAAGAAGTGTGAGATTTATGAAACGTTCTATAAACTCTAAGATGCTGCACAGGTAGAAGATGTTTTTAAATGCACAGAGGATTAGGTCAAGGATAGAAGGAAATTACGATGGGAAGGGTAAGAGTGTATTGCAAACTCTCAAAGTCAAACAGAACAGCTTGGGTTTGGTGAAGTAGGAAGTAGAAGATGTGCATCCTCTTTAACATGGAGAATGACAATAGAAAAGTAGTTTTAAGGTGTGTAATAAAGAAGTACTCAGCAGAAGTGAGATCTGAAAACAGAAAGATACTACTATGTTATCAATTCTATGTGGAATCTAAAACAGGTAAACTCCTACAAATAGAGAGTAGAATAAGGATTGCCAGGGGCTGAGAGGAAAGGGGAATGGAGAGATTTCGGTCAAAGTGTTCAAATTATATTATAGCTATATTGTACCATGTACTTGAAAATTGCTAATAGAGTAGCTCTTAAATGTTCTCTCTGCAAAAATGATAATTATGTGAGGTTAGTGAGGTGCTAACTAACTTTATTGTAGTAATCATTTCACAATATACATGTGTATTAAATTGCCATATTTGTACACCTTAAATCGAGAGGATGGAAAAGGATATTCTAAGCAAATCTACCAAAAGAGACCAGGGATAGCTATACTTATACCAGACAAAATAGAATTTAAGCTCATAAGAGACAAAAGATCATTATAAAATGATAAAGGGGTTAATTCATCAAGAAAATATAATAATTATAAATATTTTTTCATCCAGTATTGGGTCACTTAATTATATAAAACAAATAATAACATAACTAAAAGGAGAAATAACAGCAACACAACCATAGTAGGAAACTAATATCCCCTTCTCAATCATGGATAGATCATCTAGACAGGAAATCAATATGGAATTAGCTGATTTGAACTGTTAGGGCAGTGCAAGACTGCAGCAGGACCAATAGGGATGCAGAGGAAATGCCCAGCCCAGGACCTTTGCTTGACCAATCAACAGGGCCACACACGTTACCCCACCCCACTACTTCCGGCCCTATAAATCTGTCGTTCCCCTGGGACCGGCACTTCCTCCCGTCACGCCGCTGTGCCAGTGAGCGTGTGTGGAAGTCTGAGTTAACTCGAATAATAAAGCTCTCATGTTCTTGCAGTGGTTTCGGGACTCCCTCATGGTTTTGGGGGGTTACGCCATCTGGGCATTGCATTGGATATTTATGCACAACAGAACAACACTATAGACCAAGTGCACCTAATAGACATGTACAGAACATTTTGTCCCATGGTATTTAAATATACATTATTTTCAAGTAAACTTGGAAATTCTTCAGTATAGATCATATGTTCAGTCATGAAAGAAGTAGCAACAAATATGAAATTATAGAAATTATATAATGTAGGAATTATATTATGAACACAATGGTATAAAATAGAAATCAATAACAAGAGGGAAACTGACAAATTTACAAATATTTGGAAATTAAACAATACATTTCTGAACAACCAGTGTTTTAAAAAAAAGAAAAAATGAAATAAAACATAGCACAACATAGAAAAGTACAACATACCAAACTTGTGGAGAAAATAGGGAAGTTTATAGCTATAAAAATTACATTAAGTAAAAAAGATAAATCTCAAACAACCTAACATTGCACCTGAAAGAACTAAGAAAATAAGATCAAACCAAGCCCCAAGTTAGTAGAAAGAAAAAATAAATATCAGAGTGGATAAATGAAATATAGGCTATGACAGCTGGAGAACAGATCAGTAAAAATAAGACATCATTTTCTGACAATTTTAGTCTATGTGTGTCTTTGAGGCTAAATCGAATCTCTTGTAAGTGGCATATCATTGTCTTTTCTTAATCCATTCAGCTACTCTGTCTTTTGATGGGAAAATTTAATCCAGTTACATTTAAAGTAAATATTGATAAGTTGTTTTCTGACTGTTTCTTAGTTCCTTTTTTTCCCCCTTCTCTTGCTATTTTTCTTTGTGATAGAATTTTTGTGGTAGTGTGTTTTGATTCCTTTATCTTAGTCTTTTGTTTGGTCTACAGTAAGGTGACCAGACATCCCGCTTTTGGCGGGACAATACCAATTTTTAACAATTTGTCCCGCGTCCCGCGGCATTTTTAAAAAGTCCCCATTACTCTTTGTAATATTTTAAGTAATAATAAAAAATAAAAATAAAAAGAAAGAACACCTCTCCCCACCCCCCACCCTCCCGTCAATGGTGTACCACTTTAAATCTGGTCACCTTAGACTCTACAGGTTTTTTCTTTGTGCCTACCATGAGGCTACATAAAATATCTAGCAGTTATAATAAAGTTTATTAAGTTGGGCCAGTCACGGCAGTTGACAGTCATCTCAGTTAGACAGGGTCACAGGCTATATTCCCTGACAGGGCAGAGCTACTGATTGGAGCCTGCAACTAGTCAGTGCTGCAAACTGTGCTGCTCAATTACTCCTGGTCAGATGGGGCCACAGGCTGTGCTCCCCAAGATAGTACTTCTGTCTAAAGTCTGCAATAAGGCAGGGCTGAAGACAGAGCAACATGATCCAATGGGACCTCAGGCTGTGCCTTAAAGTTGGGTGGGAATAAAGACAGGACTCTAATCAGACAGGCACTGGCTGCGCAATCCTGTTGACCAAGATAGGTGGGATTTCCAGTGATATCCTGCAGTTGGTGGGGCTAGAGAGGGTGGTCTGTTGTTGGATAGGGTTGCTCCCCAGACTCACTGGTGTAGAGGATCCACAGGCTGTATGCAACAACTGTGCAAGGCCATAACTGTGCTCTGATGTCAGGTAGGGCTGTAAACTGAGCTCTAAAGCCAGGCAGTGCCTTAGGCTGGGCTTCAAGACTGCCTGAGATTACTGTGTGGGCTTCCTGGTCACACAGCGCAGGAGGTTATGTTCAGCAGCTAGTGGGCATGCTGGCTTGCTCCCCTGCCTAGGCAGGCCGTAGAATCTGTTCTGCACCCATGCCCAGACTTCCTGGTGCAGCATGACTGGAGGCCATGCTCAGCAGTTGGACAGGGATGCTGACTTGCTTCTTGACCATGTAAGGCCGTAGAATGATATGGCCATTGGCTGGAACCCAAATAAAGCGGAAGTGCCAGTCAAGTTCCTTGGCAAGATGGGACCAACATCTGTGCTTATTACCACCTCTAGCAGGAGCACTGTTTTCTAATATCTACACACTGGTTGCTAAAAGGCACATCCCCCTTCCCCATCTCTATCTGATCCCTGGTGGTCAGGGTCTATCCAGTGAACTCCTGAGGTTAAGACCCAAATGGTCTTCCGTGGAAACAGTCCACAATTTGTGAAGGAGGATGCCCATCTCGGGCTCTCTTTCACTCACTAGAGAAACAGTAAGCTGAGGGGGCATAGTTTCCTCTCAGTGTGGTGCTTTGTATGCAGATCTTGGGGGAGGAGCAGTGAGGTCAAAGTGAAACCACTCCTCTTAACCCTTCTAATAGGTTTCTTTTCAGTCTCTGTTGTCTAAGGACGTGCTTCTGCCTAACTTTTCAGTTCTGGAATTTCCACAAAGGTGTCTTGTCTATGGTTGGTTACTAGTTGGTTTTCTGTGAGTGGGCCTGATGTCAGGGACCAGCTATTCTGCCATGTTGATGACATCACTGTTATTGTTTCTTTTTAATAAGGAACAAATAGCCTGGCCCAGGGTTGTCAGTAGACAGAGAATACAGAGTACACTTCATTATGCTCCCCAGATATTAGGCTATTATAAAATGCCCGCTGCCAAGCTTAAAGTAAACAGATAGACAAAGAAATGCATAGCCCACTTGTGTTGATTCATAGGAATTTATCCGGTATGACCTTGCTAAACAAAGGTATATTTCTGCCCGGACTCTTTAATTCTCTGTTAGAAATAAAAATAAATTGTTTCAGTCCAACACAGTCTGTATTTCTTCCTTATGTAGGGTTAGTACAGGTTCAAGCATGTACTACACATATATCTTTTGTCCTCCCCTATCATCTACAGTGCTTGATATGAGAAAATCACATGTGTTAGAAGTCTATATCCCACTGTGCATCGTATTCTGCTTCCTGCTCAGCTGTTTCCCAGTAGAGTTAGGTTCCAAATTATGTCAGAAGGTACTAACAGGACCTAGGGAGGGGATGGTCCTGATTCTGTCTTAGAAACCAGGACTGCACAGTAGGGAATTGATTGCCAATCTTTTGTTGCTGCACTATCTGCATCACAATCCTAGAAGTAAATAGCTAGGAGAACTAAACATGCCTCATGGTAGAAAGGACGATTCTAGTCTAAAATAGCAAAATGTGCCATAATGTTATATCTTACTTCAGTGCTATATTATCTAAGGTTATTGTGATTTATTCTCAGTCTTATTCATACGGTAGTCTGAAGTGCAGTGAATTTCAGAAATCATTAATCCATTAATCAAAATATGAATTCAGTGTACCTGATGTAATTAAAATAATGATGATAATAACATGGTAAGGATAGTGAGAGAGCCCAGTTCTCCGTCCCACACTAGTCACTAAAGAAAGGCTATGTATCCCCCATCATTTTCTTCCTTGAAGAAAAGCACTGATAGGCCTAGGTGAAGTATAAGGACACTATTTGGTAATGATGCCAGGTTAGATTTTTTATTAATAGAAAAACAATTAAAAATTCTGCTTCTCCATGACACTTAGCTTTGGCCTTTTTTCAGCAGAGAACATGGCATCTCTTTGGAGAGTCTTCTTTGGATCCTCTTTTGAGATCTTCATCCTTAAGGCTGATACAAGGTGGCTGTTAGCTACCTTCCATTTTGGATTGGTTTCTTGCCCTGGAAAAGTCTAGAATAGTAATTCTCAATGGGAGGTGATTTGGGCACTAAAGGATGTTTGGTGATGTCTGGAGACATTGTACATACTACAATGCACAGGAACGCCCTTCACAACACAGAATTGTTCATTTCAAAATATCAATGTGCTGTGGTGGCAAAACTCTGGTCTTCATCCTGGTCATTTTAGCACACAAGGGGAAAAAGCCAAAAGGAGGTGACATGGGTAATCACTTCTTACATCTGTTATTTCTAATTTTTACCATCACAATCATCTTGTCAAGTAGTTATTAGGACTTACATTTCACACATGAAGAAGTCATTATTTGTGTATACACATAGGTATATGGTAGACAGTAGAGAGACAATTTAAAACAATATAAATAACTGCAAAGCATTTTTTAATTGCCTGTTTTATTTTTCAGTGTTCGGAAAATATTATGACAGTCCACAGAGCCAACATAGAAATACAAGTCTGTTCCACTGCAAACTCACATTTCCATGCTACTACTTTATCTGTATACTAGAGGCCCAGTGCACAAAAATTTGTGCGCTTGGGGGAGAGGGTCCCTCAACCTGGCCTGTGCCCTCTCCCAGTCTGGGACCCCTTGGGGGATGTCCACCTGCTGGCTTAGGTCCGCTACCCAGGGGATTGGGCCTAAACTGGCAGTCAGACATCCCTCTGGTAGCCCTGGAGCCCTCAGGTATTGTCCACTTGCCAGCAGGGAGCAGACCTAAGCTGCAGTCAGACATGCTTAGCACTTCTGAAGAGGCAGGAGAGGCTCCCGCCACCACCGCTGTAGTGGCAGTTGGCAGCCTGGCTTGTGGCTGAGCAGAGCTCCCCCTGTGGGAGTGTCCTGACCACCAGGGGAAGCTCCTGCATTGAGCATCTGCCCCCTGGTGGTCAGTGTGTGTCATGGTGACTAGTCATTCCCAGCTATTCTGCTGTTAGAGTCAATTTGCATATTACCCTTTTATTACATAGGATAGAGGCCTGGTGCATGGGTAGGGGCTGGCTGGTTTGTCCTGAAAGTTGTCCCGGATCAGGGTGGGGGTCCTGCTGGGGTGCCTGGCCAGCCTGGGTGAGGGGCTGGGAGCCATTTTCAGGCTGGCCACACTCCTTTCTGGGTGGGGGGTCCTGCTGGGGTGCCTGGCCAGTCTGGAGATGGGCTGATGGCTGTTTGCAGGCTGGCCATGGCCCCCAGGACCCCAAGTTCCCAGTGAGGCTGGCTGGAAGCAGGTATCTGGGATTTATTTATCTTCTATATTTGAAACTTTGTTGCCTTGAGCAGAGGCCACAGGTGGCCAGGACAAGCAGGAAGCTTGGCTTCCTCCATTGCCAGGGCAACCAAGCTTCCTGCTTGCTCCAGCTCTCTGGCTGCTGGCTGCCATCTTGGTTGGGTTAATTTGCATATAGTTGCTCTAATTGGCTGGTGGGCATGGCTTGGGGTGCAGCAGAGGTGCGGTTAATTTGCATGTTTCTCTTTTATTAGATTAGATACAAAAGCCTAAGTAACTAAACAATCAAACCATCGACTGGTCGCTGTGATGCACACTGACCACCATGGGGTAAAGCTCAATGCAGAAGCTGCCCCCTGGTGGTCAGTGCTCTCCCACAGCCAACCTTCCATGGCTGGTTGGTCCCTTCCCTTGGCTGGCCCACTCTGATTGGCTCCGATTGCCCCGATCACCGGCCAGGCAAGAATTCATGCATGAAGGCTCTAGTAATTTTAATAATATAAGTACATCATCATTCATCTGTGAACCATTAGTGAACGCTCACTAAATGCTCTGAATGACATTAGACCTAGAAAGAGAATCTGCTTGTACTCAGACACATGTAGCTCTGTGCAGTTTTAGAAAGTGTTTTCCATATATTATCTCATTTTCAAAATGACCTCTGAAGTAAGTGAAATGTTGTACACCATTTTGCAGATGAGAAAACTGAGATTCTACAAATGTAAGTGAATCAAGACCCAAACTGAGATGTCTGACGCCAATTAATCTTTACTAGAAAAGCCATTCTCACTCTAGTTTTTCTTATGTTCACCATAAGTGTACTTCCAGTGCTGCCCAGACTTTTGACATAGTGATAATACTTTTCAGTCATTTTAGGCAAAGAGAGGCGTGATTAGTTCAATATTCTGGGCTTCAGCTGTCCCTAACACTCCCCCAACCAAAAGTGCTAAAATTTGACACCCCAGTAACCCATGCTGATGTGCTCCAGCACTGACTGAAAATATGTACTTATTATGGGCTTTACTAGAGTCCTCAGTTTACTCCATTCTGCACTAAAATGTGGTGGCAACATCACCAATAATATATCAATTACAGCATGAACTTAAAATCAAATTCACAATGGTTACTGCCCATATATCAGATGTTCTATCTATAGAAACATAATTTAGCTTCATGTTTCCTAGTATTTTAAGCATTTTAGAAAGATTAATTCAACCATTCCCCTTATTATTACTAGAGATATATCAAATAGTTTCCTCTTAAGAGAACACAAATGGGTAGGATCTTTCACTACATGTTTTCTCTCCTCATCAACAGAAACCAGTAAGACATAGTGAATTATAATAGAATCATGTTCTTTTCTAGTGCACCATTAATCCTTACCTTTCCATTCCAAGTCACTTTACGTAACAAAACCAACATTCCTAGTGATAGATTAGCTCAAATTTAGCATTGTATATCAGGAAGTAAAAATATGAATCTCAGACATAATACTGTGTCAGTATGAGTGAATTTCTTTCTGTGTCTGTGTCAATTTTGAGTCTATTTTTACCCCAATGGATTTTGATCTCTGCAAATAACACTTCTCAAACCTCATGATGCCATTATAAATATGTTTTAAACCTTTTTGAATTAAACAATCTCCGTTTCCTCTTGGCTAACCCTTTTCTCTAGCTAATCTAGAATTTCTATGAAATGTGAGGAGATCAAATAATCACACACAATCTATTTCTTACTTCAATGCAATAATTGTTAAATCTTCTTGCAGTATTTTTTGTTACCATGAATAACATCACATTGATTCACTTCATCAAAGATGCTGAAAAGAATCATTTCTGGGAACAGAATGTATAAACTAACTTTATTTGGATTTTTAGTAAAATAAAATTGTGGTTGGAAGAGATTATAGAATTTTCAAATATGATATTTGGAAGATGTTTATTAGCTTTTTATGGCTACAAGTTTTCCATCTGTGATGTTAACAATATTTAGTAATTTATGTACTTAGTCTCACAGTAAAGAGAAGAGATATTCCTATGGGATTCCAGAAAAATAGATGACAGCCACTTGTGAATGAACTGTCTGAAACCTACCCCCAACAATTTAAATATTATAAACTCATGTTACCTAGGCTTTCAAAACAAATACCTGATAGTTTTACCCTGTGCTTTTTGGTTTTGACATAGTAATTAAGCTTTAAAAATTTTCCATGGTCCACTTTTTTGTTGATGACCAAAAAAACTTAGCTCTAACTAAAGTAAACTTTGACCTTTAACTTAAAAATAGTGTTTATAACCACAATCCTTGCTTAGAGTTATATACATACATGAACACAAGTTCTTTCTTCATTTTCTGCATAGAGCATTGTGCTTCTGACTTGAGAAATTCAAAAATAATTTATAGACAAGGACTCATAATTTGTGGAATATTAGGAAGAAACTATTAGATTTTCAAATATAAATGTGTTTAAATATCTCCCCTGCTTAGAAAGTTTTCCATAATTCCCCCACCACTGATTTCAGGATAAATATGAAGCACCATTATTTACAAGCACTCAGGGCCCTTCATGATCAGGCCTAAGCTTGTTTTCCAGCCTCAAGATTCACCCCTCCTTCTGATGCATGTCTGGTCTGTCTGACGCTCTTAGAAGCTACACAGCGGGACTATTGGTAAGCCTTTCCCCAGAAGTCCTTTCTCAGGCCCCTACACCTACCTGATAAGCTCAGATATTGCTTGCTCAGCTAGAGTAATCAGCATTCCTGTCTTCCTGAGCCTTCGTCCTGGTTTGCCTCTTGCTCTTCTGCTCCCTTGTGCACACCTCTCCCTCAGTTAGAGTGAGAAACTTCCACAGAATAAGAAACCCTCCTCCAAGAAACCCTCAGGACCTCAGAAGGTGCATTTTGTACCGAAACCTTACACTTGTTTGCAGTTTAGGTTAACTTATTTTCCCTCATAACCTCATTCCTCCACTTAATTTGTTTTACTTTGTCACCTTATGGGGATACATCTTCAAATAAGTAAATATAGCAGTATCGACTTAAAAGCTGGCATCAAAATTCCGTGGGAGAAAGATAAGCCCCTGCGGGCATGTGTTGGCAGCTTTCAAGACAACAAAAGCAGTCACCTAATTGCTCTGTGTTGACAATGAAGAGAAATATTTTGATGGGCAATAAAGAGGAAATGGGGAGGAAGGGGAGAAAAATATAGAACATATAGACAATTTCAGCTAGATTTTTATTATTATAGAGGGACTTAAGAACAGAATTACCTTAAGATGACTATTAAGCTGATTTCATTGATATGATACAGACTTGTCCATCATTCCAACTATCAAATATATGTTTTGCACCCTGGGACGGAATTCCACATCTGAGATGTCTAGGTACATAGTGAAAGGAGTTTTTAGGGGTAAAATAGGCAGGTTTCAGAAATTTTAGGAACTAAGGCTTCCATAGTGGGGAATTATAGGGGTGCAAAGCTGGGAGCAGCCAGGAGGCATACATTCACAGAATAAAGGAACGGAATCCCCTCATTCAGAGAGGGAAGAGGAAGGCCAAAGGGAATAGAAAAACAAAAGGGAGAAGAAGAGAGGAACCTCACGTAGGGTCTGAGCTCCCAAGCTTCTATAGTGACCAATCAGAGGAGATATCAAGACACAAAGAACTGCAGCCTTTAAAAGCCTTAGAAAAAAAGGGATCTAGTGGGCCTTTCATCCCCTTCCACCTGGGAGTCTGAGCTTGCTTCTCAATAAATCTCCACCTTTTCCTTATACCACCTTTTGTCCTTGGCTTCATTCTTCGAATCCACCTGGACGAGAACCCAGGAAGTCACCTTTGCATCCTGCCCAGGGAAATACCACACATTCCAGTTTAATTCCTGAGTTTCAATAGCAGGAACACTGGGGAGAGTACTATAAGAGGATCCCTAAACTGAGCTAATTGTAGAGGAATATGCAAGGATACTCTTGAGAACATGGGAACCCCTGGAACCAGGTATTTTCAGAAATACTGTTCTAGGCATTGACTACAATCTACGGAAAGCATGAGAAGCCATACTCTGACTGTGACTCCACTTGATAACTAATATGGGAGAAAATCAGTCATGGCACAATTAACATAAGACTTTGAAAATACTTAGCAGAAGCCTCCAAAGAATCTTTCTAATTTGAGAAATAAGGGCAGTAATTTTATAGAACTTTCACAGGAGGGCTTATGTAATTTACAGTTTATATTAAGAACAGTGTAAGGGCAAGTATACATTAAAAATAAGAGGCTTAATTCTCTTGAAAATAAAGAGACTTCTCCCCCCTCCCTTTCTTTAGAACATTTATGTTAGAGGACTTGTAAGTTCTTTCTCTCTTCTCTCTTTGAAATACATGTAAATCTTTTTAGATGTTATTATGTCTTGCCAGCTTTATGACCCAGAAATTTTTCTCAAGGAACTGGAAGACATCTCTTGAAATGTAAATATTAAGAGAGAGCACCTCCCAGTTTCTATGGGAGAATTAGAGCCTAATTTTAGCAAGTGCCTGACTCAAAGTTGTAAATAGGAGAACGAAAATAGAAGTTTATTTTCACTTTGTATAAAAACAGTTAACTAACACCAATAGTCACCCCAATTACCTGGCACATTTAGAATGGACTCTGTGATAAATGGTGCAGTCAACTACTCTTTCGTGAGGACTAGTTATTAGTTTTAGACATGTGTGCAATCGTTTGTATCTGCTTGCCTATATTAAACGGTGAGATTTCTTTCTGTCTTTGCAATCTCTTAGCAAATTGTCTGGGGTATATATCCAATCCTATTTTATTGCTCATTCAATAACAAAACTGTGTGTGTGTGTTTTAATTACCCATGTGACAAAATTTTCTGGGTTGGGAGGTTTTCTTTTTAATTATTTCTTCAAGAACAGTTGATCAAAAGGAAGTATATTTTGTGGATTAGCAATCATCGGGCAATTTGTATTTAGCATGAGGAGGAGCAGGTATTATAAAGTAAGAAACCAATTTCTTGTGCAAAAGAGGGTAAGAAAGAACTGCTGTGAGCCTGAGAGGGGCACAAGTGCATGTAAGAATCACAACAGAAAATTCTCACCAATGTCTACTATGATGATTGGAAATTTGCATATTTGCATAATATTATGATGAATATTGGAAATTAAGAAACATTTATTGTTTTGAACATCTCTCCTCAATACACACATTGACATCAAAGAGTTGGTATAACTCATACTTACATCCTTTATATCTAAAATATACTAACATCTAATAGTATTGTTTTTATTGGTACTTAATTAACATAACATTGTGTAAGTTGAATGGTGTACAACATTTTGATTTAATACATTTATATGTTGGGACATGATTACCAACAAGGCTTTAACTATAACACCTCTATCACATCACATAATTGTTTCCTTTGTGTGGTGAGTACATTTAAAGTCTAGTGTCTCAGCAATTTTGAACTATGCACTACAGTATTATTTACTAAAATCACTGTTTGTACATTAGATCTTCAGAACTTATTTATCTAATAGTTCCAAGTTTATATCATTTAATAACACCTCCCCAATTCTGGCAACCACCTAGACTCTGGCAACCACCATTCTACTCTGTTTTAATGAATTCAGATTTGTTTGGTTCCACATATTAGTGATATCATACAATATTTTACTTTGTCTGGCTGTCTTACTAAGCATAGTACTCTTAAGTTTCATCCAAGTTGTTTCAAATGACAGGATTTTCTTCTTTTTCATGGCTGAGTAATATTTCATTGTATATCACATTTATCCATTCATTCATTGCCAGACATAAATTTTTTCAACTCTTGACTATCTAATCTAATAAAAGAGTAATATGCAAATTGACCCTCACTCCATTACACCCACCAGCCACACCCACCAGCCAAACAGGAGCAAATATGCAAATTATCTCAACTAAGATGGCAACAGCCATGGAGCTGGAGTTGCCTTGGGCAATGGAGGAAGCCAGGGCCCTGCGGACCCTGAGCTCTACTCAAGGCTACAAAGTTTCAATTATAGAAGATAAACAAACCCCAGATACCTGCCAGGTTGGGACCTTGGGTTGCCAGAGGCAACCCAAGCTTTGAGTGGGGGACCAAGGCAACAAAGTTTCAATTATAGAAGTTAAATAAATCCCAGATACCTGCTTCCAGCCAGGCACCCCAGTAGGGACCAAACCCTGAAGGGCTGTGGGCAGCCTGAAACAGCCCTCTGCCCCTCACCCAGGCTGACCAGGCACCCCAGTAGTGACCCAAACCCTGAAGGGGCTGTGAGAAGCCTGAAATGGCCATCAGCCTCTCACCCAGGCTGGCCAGGCATGCCAGCAGATGGACATCCCCTGAGGGGTCCCAGACTGCGAGAGGGCACAGGCCAGGCAGAGGGACCACCCCGAGTGCACAAATTTTTGTGCACTGGGCCTCTAGTTATAAATAACTTGGAGCTCAGTGCACGAATTTGTGCACCTTAAAAGGAACTGAGTGGTCAGATTATTATGACCACCTGACATTTGTAGGCAAATTAGCTATAACTTCACGCTGAGGTTGCTAGAGGTCCAGACCATTATAAATAGGGAAGCAGGTTGTTTACTATGACAGTAGAAGTGATTTTTTTTCTGAAGACATGGGTAAATAACATGATTTAACAGCCTTTGAACATGGGATATATTTGAACGTGAGTGGCCAGATTATTATGACAACCTGACATTTGTGGTTCTATGCAAATTTTAGGGTTGTTTTTCTATTTATGTGAAAAATGCCATTAGAATTTTGATAAAGCATTGAATCTACAGATTGCTTTGAGTATTATGGACATTTTAGCAATATTAATTCTTCTAGTCTGTGGATGCAGGATATCTTTCCATTGGTGTCTTTTCTAACTTTCTTCATCAAAGTCTTATAGTTTTTATTGCACAGATTTTTTACCTCCTTGGTTAAATTTTTTCATAACTATTTTACTGTTTTGATGTATTTGTAAATGGAATAGTGTTCTTCTGCTGTTGTCTTTTCAGATATTTTAGGTTAATGTAGAAATGAAACTGATTTCTGTATGTTGATTTTATAATCTGCAACTTTGCTGAATTTATTGATTAGTTCCAAAATTTTTTTGGTTGAGTATCTTGTTTTATATATATATATATATATATATATATATATATATATATATGGTCATATCATCTGTAAACAGAGATAGTTTTACTTCTCTTTTATTTGAATGCCCTTTATTTCTTTTTCTTGATCGTTTTAGTTAGGATTTTCAGTATATTCTAATCTAATAAAAGAGTAATATGCAAATTGACCCTCACTCCTTTACACCTAAGCCACACCAACCAGCCAAGCCATGACCACCAGCCAATCAGAGTGTGTATGCAAATTAATCCAGTCAAGATGGTGGCTGGTAGCCATGGAGCTAGAGCAAACAGGAGGCTTCTGTTACACCAGCAATGGAGGGAACTGCCAGCCTAGGCCGGCTGTAGCCTCTGCTCAAGGCAAAAATATTTCAATTATTGAAGCCACGGAGCTGAAGCAAACAGGAGGCTTCCTTTCACCAGCAATGGAGGAAACTGCCTGCCTAGGCTGGCTGTAGCCTCTGCTTAAGGCAACAATGTTTCAATTATAGAAGACAAATAAACCCCAGAAACCTGATTCCAGCCAGCCTTGCTAGGACATTGGGTCAATGGGAGCTGTGGCCAGCCTACAAACAGCCATCAGCCCCTCATCCAGGCTGGCCAGGCACCTCAGTGGGAACCCCACCCTGATCCAGACACCCTTCAGGACAAACCAGCCGGTCCCCACCCATGCACCAGGCCTCTATGCTATATAATCCTATATAATAAAAGGGTAATATGCAAATTGAACTTAACAGCAGAACAGCTGGGAATGACTGACTATGACACATCCTCACCACCAGGGGGCAGATGCTTAATGCTGGAGCTGCCCCTGGTGATCAGAGCTCTCTCACAGGGAGAGATCTGTTCAGCCACAAACCGGAAGGCTACCAGTACAGTGGTGGTTGTGGGAGCATCTCTCGCCTCCTCAACAGTGCTAAGGATGTTGGACTGCAGCTTAGGCCTGCTCCCCACTGGCAAGTGGACATCTCCTGTGGGTTCCCGGGCTGCCAGAGGGATGTCTGACTGCCATCTTAGGCACAATCACCTGGGGAGTGGGCCTAAGAAAGCAGGTGGACAAATCTCAAGGGGTCCCAGACTGTGAGAGGGCACAGGCCAGGCAGAGGGACCCCCCCACCCCCGAGTGCACAAACTTTTGTGCACCAGGCCTCTAGTCTAATATAATAAAAGATTAATATGCAAATTGACCCTCACTCTGTTACACTCAAGACACACCCACCAGCCAAGCCATGCCCACAAGCCAATCAGTGTGACTATATGCAAATTAACCCAGCCAAGATGAGAGCCGGCAGCCATGGAGCTGGAACAAGCAGCAGGCTTGCCCGGGCGATGCAGGAAGCTAAGGTTCCTGTCTTCCTAGACCAGCTGTGGCCTCTGCTTTAAGGCAACAAAGTTTCAATTATAGAAGATATATAAACCCCAGAGACCTGCTTTCAACCTTGGGCTCAAGGAGGTGCTGGGAGCCTGTGTTGTCAGGGGCAATCCAACCTGGGCTCCAGTTAAAGCAACAAAGTTTCAACTTTAGAAGGTAAATAAATTCCAGCCAGCCTCACTGCAAACAGCCATCAGCCACTCAACCAGGCTGGCCAGGTACCCTAGCAGGGACCCCTTCCTGAAGGGGATGTGGCCAGCCTGCAAACAGCCATCAGCCACTCACCCAGGCTGGCCAGGTACCCCAGCAGAACCCCACTTTCTCAAGGGTAATATGCAAATTGACTCTAACAGCTGAATGACTGTGAATGAGTGGTCACTATGACACACACTGACCACCAGGGGGAAGATGCTCAATGCAGGAGCTGCCCCTGGTGGTCAGTACACTCCCATACGGGGAGATCTGCTCATGAACAGGCCCTGCTGCTAGCTGCCAGCACATTAGTGGTGGCGGGAGCCTCTCCTGCCTCCTCAGCAGAATTAAGGATGTCCGAATGCAGCTTAGGCCCTCTTCTCGATGGCAAATAAACATCCCCTGAGGGCCCCTGGGCTGCCAGAGGGATGTCTGGCTGCCACCTTAGGCCCGATCCCCCAGGGAGTGGGCCTAAGCCAGCAGGTGGACATCTCCCGAGGGGTCCCAGATTGCTAGAGGGCACAGGCCGGGCTGAGGGACCCTCCCCCAAGTGCACAAATTTTTTTGTGCACTTGGTCTCTAGTGTTGAATAATAGTAGTGAGAGTGGGCACCCTTGTCTTTTTCCCAATCTTTGAGGAAAAACTTCAACCATTCACTATTGAATATAATTTTAGATGTGGGTTTATAATAATGGCCTTTTTATGTTGCTCTATGTTTCTTCTAGACCCAATTTCTTGAGGGTTTTTATGATGAAAGAATGTTTTATTTTGTTGACGGTTTCCTGCAAATATTGAGATGGTAAAATGATTTTTATCTTTTATTCTATTAATGTTTTGCATCATATTTATTAATTTATGTATTTTGAAGCATCTTTGAATCCCAGGTATAAATCCCACTAGGTCATGGTTTCTGAACTATTTCATTGGCTTTTGAATTTGGTTTGCTAATATTTTGTTGAGAATTTTTGCATCTATTGGTTTGTAGGTTTTCTTTTGTTTTGTTTTCATTGTATTTTTATCTGAATTTGTTATCAAGGTAATGCTGACTTCATAAAATGAGTTTGGAATTGTTCCCTGCTCTTTAATTTTTTGGAAAGGTTTGAGAAAGACCAGCATTAATTCTTCTTTATATGTTTGGTATAATTCTCCAGTGAAGCCATCTGGTCCTGGGCTTATGTGTTGGAAGGTTTTTGATTACTCATTCAATCTCCTTACTAATTATTGGTCTGTTCATATTTCCTATTTCCTCATGACTCAATTTTGGTAGGTTATTTCTAGGAAATCATTCATTGCTTCTATATTATCCAATTTACTGCCTTATACTTATTTATAGTGGTCTCTTATGATCTTATGCATTTTTGTGGTATCAGTTATAATGTTCTCTATTTCTGTTTTTATTCATTTGAATCTTTCTTTTTTTTCTTACTCTAGCTATAGGTTTATTAATCTTGTTTACTTCAAAAAAACTAGCTCTTCTTTTTAATATATTTTATTGATTTTTTACAGAGAGGAAGGCAGAGGGATAGAGAGTTAGAAACATCAATGAGAGAGAAACATCGATCAGCTGCCTCCTGCACACCTCCTACTAGGGATGTGCCTGCAGCCAAGGTACATGCCCTTGACCAGAATAGAACCTGGGACCCTCAATCCATAGGCCGAGGCTCTATCCACTGAGCCAAACTGGCTAGGGAGATCTTTTTTAATTGTCTTTCTGGCCTGTATTTCATTTATTTCCATTCCTATCTTTATTATTTTCTTTTTTGATAACTTTGGACTTAATTTGTTCTTTTTTCTTTTTTTTCTTTTATTCTTTTTTTATTACATAAAGTTTTACAAAGATTAGTACATATATCTCTTTTTTCCCCTGCCCTTCCCCCAGCCTCCCCTACCCCCTAGTGTTTTGTGTCCATTGGTTATGCTTAAATGCATGCACAGAAGTCCCTTGGCTGATTTGTTACCCGCGCCCCCCAACCCTCCCTGTCCTTGTTACTGTAATTTGACAGTCTGTTTGATGCTGCTCTGCCTCTGTATCTATTTTTGTTCACCAGTTTATAATGGTTATTATTATCCATAGATGACTGAGGACATGTGGTATTTTTCTTTCATTGACTGGCTTATTTCACTTAGCATTAAATTCTCCAGTTCCATCCAAGCTGCTTCAAATGCTAAGAACTCCTTCCTTTTTACAGAAGCATAGTATTCCATTGTATAGATGTACCAGTTTTCTAATCCATTCATCTGCTGATGGGCACTTAGGCTGTTTCCAAATTTTAGCTATGGTAAATTGTGCTGCTATGAACATAGGGATTCATATGTCCTTTCTGATTGGTATTTCTGGTTTCTTAGGATATATTCCCAGAAGTGGGATCACTAGGTCAAAGGGGAGTTCCACTTTTAATTGTTTGAGGAAACTCCATACTGTTCTCCACAGTGGCTGCACTAGTCTGCATTCCCACCAGCAGTGCATGAGTGTTCCTTTTTCTAGCTGCAGTGATCCTGAGAAAGAAGAACAAAGTAGGAGGGATCTCAATACCAGATATCAAGCTGTATTAAAAGCCACTGTTCTCAAAACTGCCTGGTACTGGCACAAGAATAGACATATAGATCAATGGAATAGAATTGAGAACCCAGAAATTGACCCGAACCAATATGCTCAATTAATATTTGACAAAGGAGGCAAGAACACACCATGGAATCAAGATAATCTCTTCAATAAATGGTGCTGGGAAAATTGGACAGATATATGCAAAAAAATGAAACTAGAACACCAACTCACACCATACACAAAAATAAACTCAAAATGGATAAAGGACTTAAACGTAAAACAGGAAACCATAGAAATACTAGAGGAATACAAAGGCAACAAAATCTCAGACATATGCCAAAGTGGTTTCTTCACCGACACAGCCCCTAAGGCATTGGAAACTAAAGAGAAAATAAACAAATGGAATTTTATCAAAATAAAAAGCTTCTGCACAGCAAAAGAAATCATGAGCAAAACAACAAGAAAACACACTACATGGGAGAACATATTTGCCAATGTTATCACTGATAAAGGTTTAATCTCCAACATTTATAGGGAATTCATACAAGTTAACAAAAAGAAGACAAAATCCAATCAAAAAATAGGCAAAGGACCTAAATAGACACTTTTCAAAAGAGGACATTCAGAAAGCCAAGAGACATATGAAAACATGCTCAAAGTCACTAATCATCCAAGAGATGCAAATCAAAACAACAATGAGGTACCATCTCACACCTATAAGAATGGCTATCATCAACAAATCAACAAATGACAGGTGCTGGAGAGAATTTGTTCTTTTTTAAATTAATAGCTAAAAAATTATTTTTGGCAAGTTCTAGATTTCCATTACAAATTAATTTTAGAACATGTCCAGCTATTGTATAACTAGAGACCTAGTGCACAAAAATTTGTGCACTTGGCGGGGGGGGAGGGGGGTGTCCCTCAGCCCAGCCTGTGCCCTCCCCGGGCGATTGGACCTAAGCTGGCAGTCAGACATTCCTCTGGAAGCCCAGGAGCCCTCAGGGGATATCCATTTGCCAGCGGGGAGCAGGCCTAAGCTGCAGTCAGACATCCTAAGCACTGCTGAGGAGGCAAGAGGGGCTCCCACCACCACCACTGTACTGGCAGCTGGCAGCCTGGCTTGTGGCTGAGCAGAGCTCTCCCTGTGGGAGAGCACTTACCACCAAGGGTGGCTCCTACATTGAGTGTCTGCCCCGTGGTGGTCAATGTGTGTCATAGTAACCAGTCATTTCCAGCTGTTCTGCTGTTAGGGTCAATTTGCATATTACCCTTTTATTATATAGGATATGCTACTTATAAGAACAGGTTTTCTTATAGATGCAGATGAACTCTTTTGTTTTTAGTAACCTTACTTTTCTGTTTATTTATTGGATTCATCAGAATCTACAGGCATCTGAATCTGCTTTTACAATTTGATTTTTTCTTTATGGTAGTTTTGTTTGATGGTTTGGTTTTTAATCTTTATTCTCCTAATAACTTCTCTATCACTAATATTTTCTCACTATCAAATATTTCTTCAAAGCACATAGTATAGGTTTCAAGAAAACTTGAAATTAAAGATATGACTTTTACATTCTTAGTACATGGTACTGAACACTCTCCTTTTTACCTGTCCATGAAAGGCTGAAAATGTTGATATAGCCTTTGAAAGTTCTATACCCAGTCCACAGGGCTTATATAGTCATATCTCAGCAAGGATAAATAAGCATTTCCTCCTTGATTTCTCCAATGTAATACTAATCCTTTCCATGTACTTGATACTATTTTGGTTTTTAAATTCTGTTTATTCATAGTCCA
>PVJC01027440.1:0-23272 GCA_004026665.1 Murina feae
TGTCTTGAACTCAGAGGAGACTTCTAGAAGAAGTGATGGAGTAAAAGGAGTTTTCTAAACAAATTAGCTGAGCAAAGGTGGGGGTGAAGGCATGCTAAGGAAAGATTAGCATAAGCAAAGGCAAAGGGGGCTAAAAGGGTAAGATCTGCACTGAAGTGCAAGAGTCAGGGATGAGGGAGACTAATGAAGGTGCGGGAAATCCCTGAGGATCTTCTTGGCCATGGAAATGGGCATTCCACTACTTTAAAAAGTGGAGTTTTAAGCTCTTGGACTACCATCATAGTGTGGTTTCTGTGCCCCGCTTTACCTCATCAAGTTGCGTTAGAACCAATTCTGACTTCCTGCCTCACTCCCCACTCTCCCCCTCCAGTCACTCCATCCCCACTGACTGTGCCAAGGGCCAGATGTCAGGGCAGCAGCTCTGTATGAAGCAATACTATGGCCTCTTCTCTTCCTACCGCCTCCCTGGCCACATCCAGGACATGCTGGTGGCCCAGAAGAGCAGCGTCATGCCTGAGCCGGAGCACATCATTGTGGCCTGCTGCAATCAGGTAAGGGGCCCCCACTGCGGCAGCCTCCTGGGCTCGGGGAGGACACAAGCGTGCTCAGGCATTCTTGCTTTTCCAAGGGTGCTCACCCTTTCCCAGAGCCACACAGTGAGCTGGGGCAGAGTGGTCCCAAAGTGGGACCTCCAGACTCCCTGTCAGTTCCATTTCTCTCCACTGGTTGGATTTTCAGAATGAGAAGAGTCACTGATTAAGAACACCTTCAGTAGGCTGCCATTCCAACCTGACCTTCCAGGTCAGGTCAAAGAGCTGCCTGGAAAATGGACTCAGGGTCATTAATGAGACCCTTCAAGCCCTCAGACCCTCCACATGCAGTGACCAAGGCCACGACCTTCCCAGAAACTATACACAGAGAGACAGCTTTGCAGATTGTTGTGACCTCCTTGCCTTTTTATCTGCACTCACTAATGTGTTTGAGAACTATCCCCATAGCTGTATGTGCAATTAGTTCGTTCTTTTTCACTGCTGGGTAGGCATACATTGGACAAGTACATACATTTTACTTAGCCGTCTCCTGCTCGAGACATTTAGGTTCTCTCTGTCGTTTTGCTGCTCCAAACTGCTCATATGTACATTCCCGTATACATGTTTTGGAGCACAAGGGTATATGTTTCTCTACGCCTTAGGCTAAAATGTGTATTTATAAGAGTAATTGCTGAATCATAGGGTGCACATTTTAGTTTTAATAGACACTGTCCCTCAATAGTCATCGTGCCAATTTATACTCAATTCCCCATAAATGTAGTGCTTTTATAAGAAATAAGAACCACAAAAGCAAGTGTTCATTTAGCTAAGTTTAATGTGAACTTCTTTAAATTGGAGCAGCTTGGAGACCAGCATAGTTAACAAAGTTGAGGTGGTTCCCAAATTGTGACTACTCTGAGCCATGACTACATGGGAACCTTGGGCCTGAACATCTCCAACCATTCTCAGATCTGAAGGTTCAGTGAAGGCTTGGCACCTGGCCCGGCTGCTGTGAGTGATGTGTTTGACCTGTTTCCCCACAGTTCTTTGTCTTGGATGTTGTCATTAATTTCCGCCGTCTCAGTGAGGGGGATCTGTTCACTCAGTTGAGAAAGATAGTCAAAATGGCTTCCAACGAGGATGAACGCTTGCCTCCAATCGGCCTGCTGACATCAGACGGGAGGAGCCAGTGGGCTGAGGCCAGGACAGTCCTCGTGAAAGGTCAGCCGCAGTGCCCAGTGCATCTCCACGCCCATCTCATCCTCACATCCATCGGCTTTCCCTCCTCCAGGGTTGGGAACCATGCCTCATCCCCATCTGCCATCGCACTGGAGCTGAGGCCTCCCACCAACTCAGGACCCTGTGGCAAGTCTTGCTGTCAGCTTAGGTTCCTTGATACTGAAGACAGCTTTGTACCCTCTTATTTCATCTGACCATGCTCCCGCCCTCTGAGTGATACTGGCTAGCACTGGAATCCTGGGATATCTGGGAACAGTGGGGCTTGGGGGGTGTAGATTTTGAGCTGGAGGAAGGCTGGCAGCAATTAAGCAGTTTTGCTTTACTTGTTGGCAGGGGTGGTTCTCATTCAAGGGGTGTGAGTTGCTGGGAGAGCCATAGATGAAGATATGGGATGGAACCCACCTCTGCAAGGGTGGTTGACTGCCTTCTTTATATGAATTTTTGGTCCTAAACTTTTCATTGTTAAGCTGAGAGTTTCCAAGCACCCCTATAAGAAATCCAGTTATAGTCTTAACATTTTAAAATTATCCTTCTGGAAACTACTTTTCAAATCCAAAGCCAGCTCTATTCCCAGGGACTGAGAGAGCCTTCCTTTCTTGCCCATGGTAGAGACTCCTGGATGAGAGATGAGACTTCCATAAGCCTCCATCTACCCCTCAGGTTTTCATTTGGCCCGGTGTCTATCTAGACTCCCCAAGTGTCTGCAAGCTGAGGACTTGTGCTAGGCCTAGGGAGTGTAAGAGATAGAGAGGATGAAGTGCCCTCCAGTCCACTAGATAAGAACAGGGGAAGAGAGGGCATGGGGAGCAGGTTCAAACACACAGTAATGCGGTATCTAACAGAGACAGCAGTGCCAAGTAAGTGTGTCAGGACTTCAGAGCAGGAAGGGAGCCTTTCTAATTGGGAAGCTTTCAGAAGGCTTTGTTGGAAGAGGTGGAAATTGTACAAATCCCTGTGATATGAGTGAGAGCTGCAGGAGGGATGGGTGGCATACAGGCTGGCAGACTGGGGGTGAGCAAAGTGGACTGCCCATCAGGGACATCTTCCCTGCCCAGTACCATGAGGAGGAGAGCAGCCAGGCTAGCAAAGTGGACATACTGACCATACTGGTAGAGTGAGGAGGTAGCGGGCCTGGCTCTCTGGCAACAGGTACTGCATTTTCTGGTCCCCTCTCTAGAACGTTCGTTCCACAGGGCTGGCTGGCTCTTTACGCTACTCAGAGCTCAGCTCAGTTTCAACACCTAAGGACTTCCTTGAGCATTTCTCCCCAGTTATATTCTGTCCTTTGGTCCTGTTTTCTCCTCTTAATTGCATTTTTCACTCCCCAAAGTCAGCTTTTCATTTGCTTGATTCCTGCTGATTATCTGCTGCCCTTCCCCAGACAATTAAGGCCCAGGAGAACAGGGGCCTGGTCTGTTTGGTTAAACTTTGAACCTGTTGTGCCTAGTACAGTAAGGGCCCAGTTGTATTTGTTAAATAAAAGAATGAAGGAATATTAGGAATACTGGGGCCCAGACTTATTTCCCACTTACCAAGGAACTATTCTTTTGTTCAATTATTGGGCACCTGTGAATGCTTGATTCTAAATCTGGGTTGCACAGGCCACAGAGAAGTTTGAGAGCTGAGGCTGTTAGCATGAGCCTAGCCACCAAATTAGAAAATTAATAACATCATTTGAAAGTGAGTTCATTCCCTCAGTAGACCATGGTCTAATCAAATCCCACTCTTCTCCCCTCTGGGGACAGTGACAGGCATCAAAATAATCACTTTTGCTTCCAGTACAGTTTTCCACTTTATTAGCAGGCCAGGCCAAGCCATCTCCCTGCAGGACTGCCAGGGATTGCCTGGAGGTCTCAGTGCTTGGACTGCCCTAATCGGAATTAATTTGTTAATGGCACTTGATCTGGTTTTCTGAATGGAAGTACTATTTCTGTGGGAAATGTGACACAAAGGAGGGGTTGCACACGCCTTCCCTTTGGAAATTCAATTAATCCAGTTAGCACTGACTGTGTCATCTCTGTGGCAGAAAACCATTTCTTCCCAGAGCCCTCTTCTCTGGAGCAGCCCTTTCCCACAGAAGGCAAATGGAGAAACCATTTAGAACACCATTTCAGTGTAAAAGTAAAAGATTATGACTGCTTGGGCTAGGATTAAGAGGGAGAATGGAAAGACATGGGTAGGGTCTAGATATATTTCAAAGTAGAAGAAGAAGGACAAAAGATGTGAGAAGTGTTTCCAGGTCTTTTATTTGAGCAACTGAATAGATAGTGGCCCTATTCATTGAGATGGGAATCAGGTTGAGAAAGTGGCTATGACATGGAGAAGTCCTTTCCAAATATGTCAGGTCTGAGATGCCTTGAGTCATCTAAGTGGAGACATCAAATTAGATCTATGTGTCTGGAACTCAAGAGAGAGGTCAACACGGAGATATAAATTTGAGAGCCATCAACACATAAGTGATATTTAGTCATAGACCTGAGTGAGATCATCTAGAAGCAGAAGAATGGGGCGTCAGAGGTCAGATAGAGAAAGATGCTGAGAGCATTGAGAAAGCAGCCCTGAAATCAAGAGAAAACCAGATGAGTCACAAAGACCCAAGATGGAAGGAAGAAGTGGCCAGCCACACTGAAAGCTGCAGAGAGCTCAAAGAAAAGTCACTGATGACCTTCACAAAGGCCAGATTGGAGTAGTGGGAAGAATGAATGGTCATATGCTGATGGAAGTGATACAACAGCAGGAGGAAATTGTGTTTGAGGTCAATGAGTGGAATTAGTAAGTGTGGATGACTCTTTTCAGACATTATGGAATTAAAAGGAGCAGAAAAATTCAGGAGTTGCTGGAAAAGGATTGGGGTCAAGGGAATCTGTTTTTATTAGTAAATGCAAGGGCATGATAGTATGTAGATAAATACATGGGCATAATCCCATAGGAGAATTGTTAATGAGGAGAGAGGTGATAAACAAAGGGGTAAAATTATTGCAAAGAAAGAAGAAGATGGAACCTAGATAATAGAGGCCTTTGGTTGGTGCCAGGAAAATGGAGACCATAAGATTGTGCTATGGTAGTGGAAGTATGAGGAGGTTTCCAACTGGTAACTTCTGGTCTTAGATTAGCAGAGCATGGCCATGAGCTGAGTGTCGGAGGATGGTATTCTGAAGACAAAAGAGAATGCATGAGTCCTAACCAGCTTGGCTCAGTGGATAGAGCATCAGCTATGGATTGAAGGGTCCTAGGTTCAATTTGGGTCAAAAATATGAATCTCAGTTGCAGGCTTGATCTGTGGCCCTGGTCAGGGCGCATGTGCGAAACAACTAATCAATGCGTCTCTCCCACATCAATGTCTCTCTATCTCTCACCCTCCCTTCCATTCTCTCTAAAAGCCAAGGGAAAAGTATCCTCAGGTGAGCACTGAGAGAGAAAGAGAGAGAGGAGAGAGGAGAGAGGAGAGAGGAGAGAGGAGAGAGAAGAGAAAGAGAGAGAGAGAGAGAGAGAGAGAGAGAGAGAGAGAGAGAGAGAGAGAGAACGCATGAAATAGTCTCTTGGAAAGTAGGAAAGAGAGCTTACTCATGAAACTTGATAAGATTTATGGACTGTGTTGAGCTCATATTTGAGGATTTGGGGTCATACATTTAGGAAAAACTTAATTAGCATTACTTTGCAGTTTCCCTCCACAATGTTCAGCTCCTCAGGTTCAGGCAAGGAGAAGGTATATTACCAGGTTTAGCCAAGGTTGGTGAATAAGACTGAGAAAAAGGGGAAAGGTGTGGGAAGGGAATGGTTTTATAATGTTGGAATCTAAACTGAGTCTTCTAGGGCTTCCATAACAAAGTAGCACATGCTGAATGCTAACCCAACAGATGTATATTTTCTCACAAATCTGGAAGCTACAGGTCTGAGATCAAGGTATCAGAGGGGTCAGTTTCTTCTGAGGTCCCTCCCCTTGGCTTTCGGATGGCTGTCTTTCCTTGTGTCTTCACATGGTCTTTACACTGTGTCCTAATTTTCTCTTCTTATAAGGACACCAATCAAGCTGGAGTAGGTCCCATACTAATTACTTCATTTTACTTAATTACCTCAATAAAGACTCCATGTCCAAACACAGTCTCATTCTGAGAAACTGGGGGTTAGGACTTCATCTTAGGAAAACACAATTTATCTCATGTTGGGAGGGAAGTGAAAGACAGAGGTGGATCATGCATAATGGAAATAGGTAGTGTGACTCATGGTTTGGGGGATGTCATTGACACGAGTCATGTTGCAATGGGGGTAGCAGACTGTGTGATCCAAAAGGTCACAAGTGTGGTCAGAAAGTTGGATGCTTGAAACTGAGACTGAGGAGGTGTCCCTGGTCCTGAATTCCGAGGTGTGATTATGGGAGTGGGGACTGATGTTGGACTGCCACAGTTGGGAGGTTGAGAGTTAGAGACAAGAGGCTGTGAGCTGGGTTATCCACATGGACATTGAAACTACCGGGACAGTGATTGAAATAGTGATGGGGAGGAGGAAGCTGAACCAGGAGTCCAGATCTGCACAATGATGAGTTGTGAGAAGTTTGGTGGAACACAGCAATGAAGGGTGTGTTGGCTGTTATGGGAGGATAAAGTCTAGCAGGTGCAACTCCAAAAGGTAAGGGGGGAGGAGGAGTCACTTAGGAGTGGTAACAGGAAGAATAAAGTCACCTACCTGACATGGCCCCTGGGGACATGAGTGTCAAGGAAAAGAGTCTTTGAAAGGGCACAGGGATGTGTAACCCTCAGGGGATACCACCTTCAGTTGAGGCAGAAGGTGAATAAAGAATGCATTCAGAAGTTAATGATGCAAGGGGACCAGCCATCACTAGTCAGGCATCATGAGGGTTCAGGAAGGAGGAAAGGAGAGGGCAGCAGACCCAGGAACAGCAGTCATCATTGCACAATACTTTCAAATTCTTAACTCCTGGGAAGCTACTCTCTCCTAGTTCCAGACGTGCCAATCTGGTGGTTATGGGGCTGGGACATCTTTCCAGCCCATAGCGGCATCACAATTAACACCAGGGGGCAGGTGCTTTTAGGTCATCTCTGCTGAGGGCCCAAGGTCTCCACCTCCCTTCTAGGAACAGGGCAGAGACCAGTGCCTGTGGCAGTGGGCCCAGGCAGGTTCTGTCCTGCATGAGGACTGCGCTCAGGTGAAACTTGCCCTTAAATTCTCATGGAGTCAACTGAGGCCCAACGAGGCTATTGATTTCATTAACCCTTTCTCTTCAACAAAAGAGGCGATCCACTCATCCCCAGGCAGGCTGGCTCCCTCTCTGAGGTCCCAGGTTCCTCATCCCAATCTCCCTGCTATGCCATTGAGAGGGTGGAGGTCACAGAGGTCCAGTAATGCCACCATGGCATAGCCCACAAGCAGTGGGGCCAGATGTCTGCTATGAAGTCCATGCCCTCCCTATGTGCCCAGTGTCCCCACACCTCCACAGCCCCTCACACAGTGCTTCGCATACAGTGCTCACTGACAACGTGGTGCAGGATGTGTGTGTATTATTGTCTCCATTGGCAGCCTGGTCATCCGCAGCCAATGCCAAGACACCTCGTGGGAGAGTCAAGGCTACCAGCCCCACCAGGACCATCACTGGTCTTTATTGGGGAGACTGGAATAAGCAGGATTTAGGACACAAGTAGGATAAAACTAAAAGAGTGCCTCTAAAAGGAGTCCTGAGGGTATTTGTGGGCCTCACCCCTCTGCCTGTCCTGTGCCAACTAGGCCTTGAGGCTTATGCCAACTGCTGTCCTTGTGACTGGGGCTGGCCGATGACATGAGGGTTATCTCAAAAGCCCCTTAAAACACACACACACACACAAAACAGATTCCTCATGCCCAGTGCTTTCCCAATAGGACGGGGGAAGCCCAGGATCTCCATTTTTAAGCACCATCTGGTGCAGCCAAGATTGGGACCCCATTGTTAGTGGCCTCTGTGCATGGCAGTCCTCCTTGATGCTGGGCCCTGTCCTGGGCACTTTGTTGCTTTAGATCTTCATTTATAGCCCCAAGGGGAATCTTATTCCCCAGAAACAGAGGAGGCTGTGTCTCCCACGGGTTGAGAGAACCCTATCCTTAGAGGTGTCAGCTGCAGAGCTGGGCCTAATCCAACAGCAGGGCTTGGCAGGCACTCATAATTTAGGGACCCCAGGAGGGATGTTCATATCCTCTCAGGACCTTCCTCCCCAGTGAGCTGTGGCTTTCTGAACCCAGAAGGAGCCAACACTGTTATCCTGGTCTGGAAATTTAATTATACATTCAGCCCTGAGTCTGGAAGACTACAGCGCTTGTCAATTTATAGGAAAAGGATAGCCAGCTCCGAGATCCCCCACCCACCCCACTCCAGCCTGCTGGCTTTCCTAGGTGCTGCTGTGGAGATCCAGCCAACAGGCTTGGAGGCAGATGCCTCTGTTTACACAGTCCTGTATATATTTGTCCCCAGCAGCCAATCAGAGATGGACACTGCTTTCAAGGAGGGAGCTGACAGAAGGCGGCTGTCTCTGCAGAAGGACTTGGTCACAGTTTACAACAACCACTCAGAATGGGGCGTTTGGCTATTTAAATATTGTCAACCAGAGATAGGCAAGTCTGCTGATTTTAAAACCAATTACACATTAGCAGCCTCTCTGATTTAATTGGCCCAGAAATACTGCCTGGACTCTTGAGACTGAATGCTGTTTTCCTGTTGGGGGAGGTGAGTTTGATCCAATGCTCCCTCCCACAGAGGACACATGAAGGCCAGAGCATCCACACAAGCAGAGGCACATATGGCAGGAGGGCTGGCCTTGACCCGACATCCCTGTTGTGCCCTGGAACCCGGCTCCCAAGGCTAGGACATGAAGATGACAGTCCACCCACCCTGTGGCTAGGACCATGGTGATGCAGAGGGCCTGCAAGCAGTGGTCTGGTGCCTGGCACACAGAGGATATTCACTAAGTGAAAGTTTTATTATATTTGGGGAAATACTCTGGGGATACAGCCTCCCTGGAAAAATCTGGTGAGCTGAAAATTGGCACTTGTTGAATGGGCACTGACTGTGAGCAGTGACGGTGGCCTGTGGCCACAGACTGAATGGTCTGTACTCCTTGCCTGGAACCCCAACCCTCCTTAACTCTGGGATGCTCTCCTGCTTCCCTCAGGTCCACCACGTACCACATGCCCCCTGTGCATAGGTTAGAGACACCTCTCTTTCATTTCCCCCTGGTTGCCATACCCTCACTTCCATGAAATCGTGGGCAGCACAGTGGTATTTGGGGTACAAGGCAGCTGGGAGGGGGTTTGGGTATCTCCTGCTCTTCTTCACTCACCACCCCTCCCCTGATTCCAGAAGTGTGATAGCTCCTTACGTCTGCCTTTGTGGGAAGCATGGTCAGAGCACAGAGGAAGAAGCAATTCTTAGCTCTTGAGTTCTGTTTTTTAAATTAAATTACTGTAAACATATTTTGGGGTAATTGTAGGAGCATATGGACTTGTAAGAAATAATCTTGACTCTCCCCTTTCCCTCCCCAATGCTAACATCTCACCAAACTCTAGTACCGCATCACAACCAGGATGTCACCACTGAGATAGATAAAATACAGGACTTCTCCATCCCTTCACAGCTCCACCCACTTCCTCCTGCCCCCACCCTTCTCAACCCCTGGCAACCACCAATCTGTATTATTTCAAGGACATTATAGAAATGGAATTATATAGTATGAATCTTCGGAGGTTGGCTTCCTCCCACCCCACTCACCTAATTCTCTAGAGATTCATCCATGATGTTTCATGTGTCGGAAGTTCATTCCTTTTTATGTAGCCCATCGCACGGCTGCATCACAACAGGTGATGTAGCCATTCACCCATCGAAGGGCGTTTGATTTTTTTCCTCTTCGTTGTGGTTATTACAGATAAAGCTACTGTGAACATATATGTATAGGTTTTTGTGTAATTGTAATTTTCATTTCAGGAAAAATGCCCAGGAATGAAATTGCTAGGTCATGTGATATCTGCATGTTTATCTTTTTAAAGAGACTACACTCCTATCAACAATGTCTGAGAGATCTACTTTTTATGCATCCTCATCAGCATTTGGTTTGTCACTATTTTTTATTTTGGTCATTCTGATAGATCTGTATTGATACCTTACTATAGTTTTAATTTACATTTCTCTTTGTGATTGATGGTGCTGAATATCTCTTCAACTGCTAATTTGCCATCTCTGTGTCCTTTTGGATGGAATAGTGGCTGTTTGGTTTTTTGTTACTGTTTTCTGTTCTGTGAGTTCTAAGAGTTGTTCATGTTCTTTGCAAGCCCTTTATTGGATATGTGGTTTTATATTTCCTCCCACTCTGTAGCTTATCTTCACATCTTCCTAATAGGATGTTTCACTGAGTAAATGTTTTAGTTTTGATAAGAAGTCCAACTTATCAAATTTCTCTTTTATGGGTTCTTCATTTGGTGTTAAGTTTAAGAATTCTTTGCCTAGCTTTAGGTCTCAAAGATTATCTTTTTAATTTTTTCTAAAAGTTTTTAAATATTACATTGTACACTTAAATTGATGATCCATTTTGAATTGGTTTTTTATAAGGTGTGAGAATGATGTCCAGAATTTTTATTTATGAACTTATTTATTTTTGCTTATCGGTGTCCAATTGCTCTAGCAACATTTGTTGAAAAAGTCCTCCTTCCTCCTTTACTTTTACACCTTTGTCAAAATCAGTTGGACATATTTATGTGGGTCTATTTGCAGGTTTTCTATTCTCTTTCATTGGTCTATGTGTTGATCTCTTTGCCAATACCACACATTCTTGGTTATACGGCTGTATAATGTCTTGAAATTGGGTATACTGATTTCTCCAACTTTATTCTTTTTCAAAATTGTTTTAGCTATTCTAGCTCCTTTGCCTTTTCACACAGACTTTAGAAAATCTTGTCTATACATACAAAAAGTCTTGCAGGGGTTTTGATGGGACTTGTGTTGAATTTGTATATAACTTTTGGAGAATTGACATCTTTGCTGTGCTGAGTCTTCTGATGCCTGAACACAGTGTATCTCTCCATTTACTTAGACCTTTTTGATTTATTTCATCAGTGTTTTGTAGTTTCAGCACACAACTCTGTACCTTTTTGCTAGATTTACACAGAAGGGTTTCATTTGTTTTGCATGATAGTAAATGGTATTGTATTTTTAATTTTGGTGTTCATGTGTTTGCTACTGGGATACAGAAATACAATTGATTGCTGTATGTTTATCTTATATCCTGCAAACTTGTTGAATTCATTTATTAGTTCTAGGAGAGTTGGTTTTTTTCTTGGGATTTTCTACATAAACAATCATGTTGTGAAAGTTGGGGCAGTTTTTTCCCTTTCTGATCTGTATCCCTTCTATTTCTTTTATTGACTTGTTGCACTGGTCAGAGCATCTGGTACTATGTGGAACAGCATTGGCAAGACTGGGTGGTGTCTTTTCTTGTTCCTGATTTAGGCGAAAAGCATGTAATCTTTCACCTTGAAGTACGATGTTAGCTATTGGCTGTTTTGTAGATGATCTTTATGAAGTTGAGGAAGTTCCCATCTATTCCTAGTTTTTTTGAGATTTCATTATGAGTAGATGCTGAATTCTGTCAAATACTTTCACTGCATCAATTGATATAATGAATGTTTTTTGCAGTCTGTTAATATGACGGATTACATTGATGGATTTTTTTGTATCTCTGAAATAAGGCCCACTTAATCATGGAGCATAACTCTTTTTATATGTTGCTTAATTCCATTTGTTTATGTATTGCTTACTATTTTTGTTAGGATTATTGGTCTATAGTTATGTGTGTGTGTGTGTGTGTGTGTGTGTGTGCTTTGTGTTGTTTTGGTGTCAGAGTAACACTGGGTTCATGAACTGAATTGGGAAGTGTTCCCTCCTCTTATAATATCTGAATAAATTATGTATACTTATGTTAAGTCTTCCTTAAATGTTTGGTAGAATTCTCCAGTGCAACTATCTGTGCCTGAAATTTTCTTTTTTTGGAAGTTTTAAACTTACAAATTCAACTTCCTTAATAGTTATATAATTACCCAATTTTTATATTTTATGTTTGGTGTATTATAGTAGTTTATACTTTTGAAGGGATTGGTCCATTTCAGATTAGTTGTCAAATTTATGTCTGTAGAGTCGTTCATAGTATTTCCTAATTATCTTTGATGTGTGCAAGGCCTGTAATGATAGCTGTTTCATCCTGATGTTTGTCTTTTCTCTCTTGGATTTTGTTGTTGTTGTTAGACTTGCTAGAGATTTGATTGATCTTTTAAAAGAACCAGCTTTCTTTTCATTGATTTTTTATTTTTTTGTTTGTTTTATTTTCAATCTCATTGACTTCCGTCCTCCTGCTTGCCTTGTGTTTATTTTGTCTTCTTTTCCTGGGTTCTTGAGATGAGAGCTTATATTATTCATTTGAGACTTCTTTTCTAATGTCAGCATCTGTGCTGTACACTTTTTTCTCAGCAATGCTTTAGCTGTGCTCACAAATTTTGATATGGTGCATTTTTATTTTCATTCATTTCCATTTTTAGAACATTTCCTTTAAGACTTCCTCTTTGACCCATGGGAGTGTTCTTGAGTATTTAAATATTTGAAACTTTTTCTGATACTTATTTCTACTTTGGTTCTGGTGGTCAGAGAACACATTTTGTAAGATTTCAATTATTTTCAGTTTGTTAAGGGTGTTTTATGGCTTAAAATATGGTCTACGCTAGCATATAGAATATAGCATATGTGTTCCATGGGAACGTGAAAAGAATGTGCATTCTACTGTAGGTGTGTGGAGTGTTCTATAAATGCCAATTAGATCCTGGCGATTGATTGTGCTGTTGAGTTTTCCTATGTAATTGCTCACTTCCTATCTAGTTTCTATCAATTATTGAGAGAGGGGTGCTGAAGCCTCCAAATGCAATTGTGGGTTTGTCTATTTCTCCCTTCTTGTTCTGTGGTATGTTTAATATATACACATTCAGAATTGTTCTGTCTTCTCAGTATTGTTTGTTTTACATGTGATGTCTATGGTAATTTTCTTTGCTCTGAAGTTTATTTTATCTGACATTAATATAGCCACTCCTGCTTTTTAAAAAATTAATGTTTGCTTGATATATCTTTTTTTCCTTTTTTTTTTTTTTACTTTCGACCAACCTATATAATTATATTTGGTATGAGTTTCTTATAGGTAGCATGTATTTGGGACATGTTTTTAATCTACATTGTCAATTTCTGTCAATGTAATTATTGATATTCTGGGGTTTAATTCTGCCATTTTCCCCTCTTTTTCAGTTCATGCTTTCTTTTTCTTGCCTTCCTATGGGTTACCTGAACACTTTTTAGAATTCAATTTAAATTTATCTGCCGTGTTTTCATTGTATCTGTTTGTATAGCTTTTCCTGGTGGTTTCTGTAGGTATTACATAATTTATCATAGTCTACTTCTGTTAAAAATTTGCTACTTCTAGTGAAGTGTAGGTTTACCACCCTTTACATCTCTTTACTCTTCTTCATTTATAATATAAGTAGGGGCCCAGTGCACAAAAATTTGTGCACTTGGGAGGTCCATCAGCCTGACCTGTGCCCTCTCACAGTCTGGGACCCATCTGGGGATGTCCACCTGCTGGTGTGCCGGGTCAGCCTGGATGAGGGGCTGATGGCTGTTTTCAGGCTAGCCAAGATCCCCAGTGTGGATCCTCACCCCACTGGGGTGTGGCCAGCCTGGGTGACAGGCTGAGGGCCGTTTTCAGGCTGCCCACAGTCCCTTCAGGTTTTGAGTCCCTACTGGGGTACCTGGCCAGCCTGGGTGAGGGGCTGATGGCTGTTTGCAGGCTGGCCAAGCCCCCCAGTGTGGATCCTCACCCCATTGGGGTGTGGCCAGCCTGGGTGAGGGGCTGATGGCTGTTTTCAGAATTTCAGGCTGCCCACAGCCCCCATTGACCCAATGTCCCAGCAAAGCTGGCTGGAAGCAGGTTTCTGGTGTTTGTTTATCTTCTATAATTGATACACTGTTTCTTTAAGCCGGGGCCTAGTAACGAAACCTCCTCTGCTTCAGCTCTGGCTTCTATAATGAAACAGTGTTTAATTAGAAGTCAGGCCCGACCTGCTGTTTGCTTCAGCTCCTAGGATTGAAACAATGTTGCAAATATGATGTTCCCTGGAGCGGATGCCCAGGCCGCCCGCAAACAGTTTCACTCCTGCTGCAATGAACGCTGCTTATTTACTCAGCTCCCTGAGTGCCAGCCTCCATGTTGGCTGGGTTAATTTGCATACAGTCGCTCTGATTGGCTGGTGGGCGTGGCTTAGGCATCCCGAAGAAATGGTTAATTTTAATATGCTTTTATTAGTTAGGATTGTCTTAAATATTTCCTCCAATATAAATTTAAAACCACATCAGGCAGTGTTATAATTTTTGCTTCAACAGTGAAATATAATTGAAAAACACTCAAAAAGAAAATGAAAAGCTAATCCAATAAAAGAGCAATATGCAAATTAACCACCACTCTGAGACACCTAAGCCACACCCACCAGCCCATCAGAGCGGCTGTATGCAAATTAACCCAGCCAAGATGGAGGCCGGCAGCCACGGAGCCAGAGCAAACAAGAGGCTTCTGTTTGGAGGAAACTGCCTGCCTAGGCCAGCTGGGCCCCTGCTCAAGGCAACAATGTTTCAATTATAGATGCCACGGAGTGAAGCAAACAGGCTTTGTTGCCTGCCTAGGCCTCCACTCAAAGCAACAAAGTTTCAATTATAGAAGATAAATAAACCCCAGAAACCTGATTCCAGCCAGCCTTGCTGGGATGTTGGGTCAATGGGAGCTGTGGAAAGCCTTAAAACGTCCCTCAGCCCCTCACCCAGGCTAGCCAGATACCCCAGTAGGGACCTGAACCCTGAAGGAGATGTGTCCAGCCTGAAAACGGCCCTCATCCCCTCACCAGGCTGGCTAGGTACCCCAGTAGGGACCCGAACCTTGAAGGAACTGCAGGCAGCCTGAAAACGGCCCTCAACCCTTCACCCAGGCTGGCCAGGTACACCAGCAGGTGGACACCCCCCTGAGGGGTCCCACACAGGCTGGGCTAAGGGACACCCCCCCCCAAGTACACAAAGTTTTGTGCATCAGGCCCCTAGTTTGTTTATAAGATTGCTGGAACAAATTTTCTTTGAGTTTTCTGACCTGAGGATGTTTTGATTTCCCTTTATTCCTGGAAGATATTTTGCTGGATGTAGAATTCTGGGGTGACAGTCCTTTTCCTTTAGCACAGAGAAAGGTCACACCACCTCCCGCCAGCCATAAGGCTTCTGATGAGAAATATGCTGCAATTTCTATTGCTTTTATATTTCTGCATAGGTAAACTGTGACTTTCTCTCTCTCTCTCTCTCTCTCTCTCTCTCTCTCTCTCTCTCTCTCCCCTCAACTTTCTTTTCTTTGTCTTTAGTTTTCAGGAGTTTAACTATACTATGCCATGGTGTGCATTTCTTGGAATTTATTCTGTTTGAGATTAGTTGAGCTTCTTCAATCTTTAGGTTTATGTCTTTTGCCCAAGTTGCGAAGTTTCTAGCCATTATTCCTATTAGTGAGTTCCTAATCTTTGCTGCCCTGTAAGATCTTTTGTTTCACAGATGCCTTAGGCTCTGTTCTTTTTCTTAATAGTCTATTTTCTCTCTGTTCAAATTGGCTAATTTCCATTGCTTTATCTCCAAGCTCACTGATTTTTTTTCTCTGCCCACTACATTCTGCTGTTGAGCCCAACGGCTGGATTTTTTTATATTGGCTCTTATATTTCTTAGTTCTAAATTTATCATTTTTTATCTTTTAAAAATTTTATTGAATTTACTGAGGTGACATTGGTTAATACAATTATACAAGATTCAAGTGTACAATTCTGTAATATACCACATGCATATTGTATTGTGTGTTCCTTGCCCCAAGTCAAGTCCCCTTCCACCACCATTTGTCCTCCCTTAACCCTCTCCTACCTGGTCCTGTTATTGCACTGGAGTCTGGTGATGTAGTGGGAAGTTGCAGAGAAGGGGGGCATTCTATAATCTTATGATTAAATCTCAGCCTTTTAATGGTCCTATGTCCCAGTGTTTGTATTAAGCTGGAAAACTGTTGCTATTTTATTTTAAAATATTCAGTTTTATTGAAGAATCTCTGACAAATTAGATCAATTAATTAAAGTGATGATTTAATATAGACTTACATTGTGAAAGGATTCCCCATCTAGTTAAATACCACATCCATCATCTCACGTATTTTTTGTGTGTGTGTATGAGAACACATAACTTCTACTCTGAACAAATTTTAGTTACACAATAGAGTGTTATCAACCAAGGTCACTATGAGATACAATAGATCCTCAGACATTATTCTTTTCATAGCTCAAAGTTAACAATCTCCCCTTCTTTCCCCTACCCCTTAGCCCATAGCAATCACTTTTGTCCTCTGTTTCTATGAGCTTGCCTTTTTAAATATTGCACATATAAGTGATACCATGCAGTGTTTTCTTTCTATGTCTGACTTATTTCAGCCAGCATAATGCCCTGAAAGACCATCCATGCTATTCCAAATAACAGGATTTTCTTATTTTTCATGGCTGAGTAATATTTCATTGTATGTAGACACCACATATTCTTTATTCATTCACCATTGATGGGCACTTAGGTTGTTTCCATATCTTGGCTGTCGTGAGTAATGCTGCTGTGAATATGGAGTGTAGATATCTCTTCAATATTCTGTGTTTGTTTTCTTTATATGTGTTCAGAAGCCATAGGTTTATTTTTAATTTTTGGAGGAACTCCATACTGTTTTCCATAGTGGCTGAACCAATGACCATTTTTATCAACAGTGCATAGGGTGCTTTTCTCTCCCACTTTCTAGACAACATTCAAGTGTCTTGGAAACCTCTGTGATTGTCCAAGCCACCTCCTTTGTTCTTCCAGTGGCTCCCAGTACATAGTTGAGTGTGCCCAAGGCTTGTCAGTGCACATAGATGCAGACTGATTGGAAGCTGGACCCTTAGGCAGATGGGAAAAGGTGCAATTAGGCCTGTTTCAGGGAGAAACTGGAGACGGACTTTTTGCCAGCTCTTTCCACACTGGGTTGATGGGAGGTGTGTGTATCTATGTCTTGGGGGTGGAGGGCAGTACTCCTACACCTTTTTAGACTGTTTATTTGTTTACTACAGACCTTTAGGTCTCGTGAATACAAGCCCTGGTGGCTTTCAGAGCATGTGATCCAGGGCCTGTCCCTTGCATAGAAGCCAAAAAAGCTGGGGTGCCCTTCTTGTATCTAAGTTCCTTCCAGGGAGATCCTGGTGACTAGTGGGGAGGGGTTACTTCAGGAGAAGGCAGAGTGGTCCTTCTGTCTCCCCTGGTTTCCATGGAGCACACAGTTAGCCCTAGGTGAGTGCTGACAGATGCCTGGCCCTCAGGAACTAGCAGATTCCCCTAATGATTTTCACAGCCAGATGTTATGTGGACACCTCTTCCTGGCTCTAGGGCTCTGGTATAGAGAGCCCGATGAGACCCATGCTCCTCAGGGGCAATTTTGCAGCTGAGATATTCCTCCCAAATCTCAGCAGCCATTGAGGGAGCAGGGCCAGCCTTCCTTGCATCTTTGCCCTGCCTATCCATCTGTGTGTGGCTTCTTCTGTAAATCCTTCCTTATAAGACTTCTAGTCTTCAGTTGGTTATTCAGGTTGAGTATTGTATATTTTGGTTATATTTCCAATTTAGTCCTGGAAGTAGGTGAGTGTAAGTTCCACCTGTGCCACCACCATCTTGGATCATCTTCATATTTTTTACTAGAGGCCTGAAATTTGTGCATGGGTAGGGTCCCTAGGCCTGGCCTGCAATCAGAGCCCATCTTCCTCAGTTGCCAGCAGCTGTCTCCACCCCCTGCCACCACTGTTCACCCTCTGTGTGTGGCGACTGGCAGGGTGATGCCTGGTGCCACGCACGTCTGCCGTCACCCAACCCCGGTTCCCAGTTCCCCACTGGGCCATCAGGGCCTGTGGGCTGGGGCAGCTCCTGCATTGAGCATCTGCCCCTTGGTGGTCAGTACACATCATAGTCAACCGGTCGTTCCACTGTTTGGTCGATTTGCATATTATGCTTTTATATAGAGAGATTCTTTGCTGAAACTGTGAGTTCTTTTTTCATTTTTTTCAAATGTGCTCCTAAATGCTCTTTCAAGCACTATTAATGAGGGCTAATTTAAAAATATTTGTTAAGTCTAACATTTCTGTCATCTCAGTGTTGGCATCTACCAATTGTCTTTTTAAATTCAATTTGAGGTTCCCCTTGTTCATAGTGTGACAAGTGATGTCCTGTTGGATAATTATGCTAAGACCTGGATCTCATTTAAACCTCTTGTTTTAGTTGGCTTCTTCCGGCACTGCTCCAGCGGGGGCAGGGATGGGCTGCCTTGTTACAGTCAGGTGGAGTAGAAGTTCAGGGTCTTCATGTAGGCTACATTGACATGCCAAGGGAGGGTGTTCTTTGCTACTAGTAGGGAGTTATGAATTTAAACCCACCCCCACATGGTTTCTACTGCTGCTGTGTGTGGGGTAACTGTGGTGGCGGTTACTGCCCAATGGAGATGCAAGTCCTAGCTTCCATTTGAGACCATCCTTTCTCTGAAACCACCGAGATGAGATGCCTCATTACAGACCGGTGATGCTAGAAGTCTAGGCTCTCCACTTTCTCTGTGCTGGGGGGGAGTAAGTTACTATCTAAGAGTGCTCTGTCTTGCAAGTCTTTCTCTTACTTGGTCCTTTGACTAGAGAACAGGCTTTTATCAGGCTGCTATTGTGTCTGTTTATTTTTTTGTCCACTCCTGTTTGTGTTTTTATGTTGCTGGCTACTTCAGCTCCAAGTCTGAAGTTTTCTGAAACAGAAAACCTAAAGACTCCATGGCTTGAACAACAGACACTTATATCTCACAATTTTGGAGGCTAGAAGTACAAGATCAAGGTGTTGGCAGGGTTGGCTTCTCCTGAGGTCACTCTCTCTGGCTTGCAGATGATTACCATCTCAGTGCATCTTCCCACGGCCTCTACTCTTTGAAAATACATCCCTGGTGTCTCTTCCTCTTCTTATAAGGACAACAGGTTTAGGGCTCCACCCTTATGACTTCATTTAACCTTACCGAACTCTTTAAAGGCCCTGTCTCAAAATACAGTCACATTGGGGGTAGGGTTTCAATATATAAATTTGAGGGCAGAGGGAGGGGACATAATTCGGTCCATAACAGCCAGGAAACCCACTATAATGTGTTCCTTGGGTCCTGAGTTTCTTAGTCATTCTGATTTCCTCTTTCCATCTTTCAGATTATTCTATGTTTGTTTTAAATACAAACATATTTAAATGTGGGAGGAGTAGGGAAAGTCCACTTGCTCTTCCTAGAAGTAGACATCCCTTCTTGTTGAGTTTTCTAAAGAGCCTTTGTAACTCAAGTCAAAGCACTTCTGATTTGCAAAGTCCAGGTTTAATTGTAAGAGAGACACACTTCTTAGAATTCTCATAACCTCTGGGGGTGGGGAGCATAAAGATTGTCCCATAAGCCATAGAGTAGAGAAGTATACAGCATGTGTGATGGCAGGTTTCCTCTCAAGGGAGGCACAGTCCCTTCATCTGGGGAGGAAGGGTGCTCAGATGGGGTTCGCAATGGTTTAGAAGCTATAAGCCTCTGAGGAGGTGCTAGGTGCCTCCATCTCCCTAGATCATATGAAGCTAGCCCAGGCCAACTTCCCAGAGCAAACAAGTGTCTCAATGAAGGCTGTGTGTGTGTGTGTGTGTGTGTGTGTGTGTGTGTGTGTGTGTTCAGCACCTGAGAGTTCTGCAGACTTCCAAAGGCAGAGAGGTGCTGTGGTGCTGTGCTGGTTTTCTCTTGGCTCAACTTAATCACAGCCTGTAAACTTTCCACCGCTAACAGAATCTCCAGGGCCCTCCAAGCCCTGGTGGCCTCTGGAATGCCTGCATCCCCTAAGCTGTCAACTCCCCACGCGTGGGTGGCAGAACAAGCTCCTCCTATTAGTCAACTCTGGCTTCTCACTATTAAGCAGGGGCTCCTTGAGGAAGATTGATTTACCGCATTAAATGAGCCTCCGTGTGCTCGATGGCGATGTCACAAGACAAACGGCCCCTGCCGTGTGCCTCCATCCTCGGCTCCACGTTTCCATCACATTTGAGCCAGAGTCATGGTGGATGAGCTTGGCTGTAGTTTGTTTTCTGCCTCACACGATAAACTTGTCAGCATTTGACCGATCCGTTCCTTGTATGCAGGGAGTTCATTTGCAAGGCCACCTGGCATTCCCATTCAGCTGTCCTTCTCCAATTTCACTCTGTCTAATGAGCCAGGACCTGGTTCCTGTTGGTTGGCGCTGAGCTCCAGGGCCCCGCACAACCAGCATGCTAGGAGTGATGGCTCAGTCCTCCCAGGAGTCCCCCTCTCCTGTCTGGAGAGGGGTGGGACACTGATACCTGGGAAGCTATCCTTTTTTCCAGCCCAGCTGGGAAGGAGTGTGCCAAGCTACCACTTTCCTACTCAGAGGCTCTGTCAGGCCTGCTCCCTATCCTCTGGCTGGACTCCTGTGGGGTCCTGGGGAGCTGCATGCAGCCTTCCCCCGTCCCCGTGGCCTTGGAGCTGTTCCTCGGGAAATCTTGGTGTAGGCAGACACCGAACCTGGGTTCTCAGAGCTCACTGAGACGTGGCCAACAGGGCCAAGGTGGGCAGCACTAGGGCTGCTCATGGCCCTTGTCTGGCTCCAGGCCCGTGCCCTTCCCAAGCTGTCTCTCTGACCACATCAGCCTCTGCCCAGACCTGCCAGTGGCTCCCTGCTGTGCTAGATGAAGTCCATCTTCCCAACGCTGCTCTTCATCCCGCCTTGGCGTTAGGCGTGGATCAAGGGTAGCTACCTTCATTTCCTGGGTGACTTCAGGTAAGACAGGCAGCTCCTCTGTGTCTCACTGGGGGTGGGGATGGCAACAGTGCCCGTTCAATATTCACCTGTATGAGAGCTTCGATTGGTGCCTGGCACATAGCAGGAGCTCGGCAAGGTTAGCTAACAGCACCAGTGTACTAGTCCTGCCAGCCTCACCTACACCCTGCACGCCTTAACCACAGCCTGCTCTCTGCCTCCCAGCCCTCAGAGCCTGTTCTCATACTGTTGTCCACTTCCTGACATGCTTCTCCCTTCTTCTCTGTGTATCTGAATCTGACCCAGGCCTCCCCATGCTCTGAAGTCATTAGCCAGCCTGGGAGCCCAAAGGAACCCCCAGAACAGCACATGGTGCAGGACCAGACAACATGGTAACTGGTCAGGACTCCTACTGAGCAGAGAGAGGTAGAGCTTGGAGCCTTGCAAAGCGCCATGATTCCCCTTCTCTCTCCTTTTCACTCCTCACTCCCCCATGAAGCTCCACGCCCTCCCAAGGTAGTGGTTTCTGACCCTCCAGCCGCCATGGCCTTTCCTGTTGGCCAGCTGGGCTCCTCTGGGCTCCCTCTCTGAGCTGTGCACATAGATTTCACCCTCACCTGCCCATTCACTATCAAGTCCATTGCCAGTCATAGACATTGCCTGCCTGACCTTGAGGCCCAGATCCCACCCTCTGCGAGCTCATAGTTGTGGGGAGGGACCAGATCAGAGCTTCTGGGGCTGGATTGACAGTGCCTGCTTGAGGCATGGACATCTGGGGATAGGATGCAATGTAGGGTCATGTGCTGTGGGATAGTAGACAGTTGTCTAGAGGGAACTGGACCAGCCCTGGCTCAGGTGCTGTGTGAGGCTGGCCTGGTGGACAGAGCATGGGCTCCTCATCTGCACTGAGCAGGTGGCTCCAGGTATGAGGAGTCCTAGAGAGCAGGAACTCTGTCTGGGCACCTCCCCCTGTGCCCAGACACAGGGCCAGCACTGTTAGAGGACTGGGAGCTTGAGAGGGTTCTACAAGCATGGGTTTGATAGGCAGCCTGAGAGAAGGGCACCCATCCTGGGGACAGGCTGCGCAGTGGTGAGGGGGTATGTGTGCACAGGTGCCAGGTAATGGCAAGAGGCTGGTGTGTGGTCCATGCAAAGAGCAAGAGGAGTTGAGCCCTGAGGGCAGCAGAGGCCAGCTCTGGATCCAGAAGTTATGTTTAGAAGTTTGGATTCTACCTGGTGGGCAGGAGGAGCTGTTTCAGGTTGAAGGGTGACATAGTGACTCCACCGCTTAAAGAGCAGAGGGAAGGCAGGGCCATGGGTCTCATTTATCTTCAGCTCCTCATCTTTGTGCTCACGAGATTGAGGAGGAGAACCTAGGCCATGTGGAAGGTGATTTCTAGCCCCATCGGGATCAAGAGGCATCCTGATGCTCCCCAAACCCTCATTATTCTAGGAGGGAGGGCGGATGGCAGAGAATGGCTGGTCACCCTCCTTCCCCGAGTGGAAGTGCTACTCTGGGCGATGGCTCCTTCCCCCAGAATTTCCAAAAGAGAAAGGAAGGGCGAAGAGCACATGTTAGTCATCTCTAAGGAGGTTTCTTAGAAGCTGTCAGGTAGTGCTTCTAGATCTTGCTGGAAGGACTTAGACACATGGTTACCCTAGATGTAAGAGAGGCTGGGCAGTGTAGTACATCTGGTTGCCGCTGTGCTGAGCAGAAAACCAGGTGTTTTGTGGCTGAAGGCAGCATGGACATTGCAATATGCAGCCAGCAATCACACACTCGCTGCCTGTCTGCCTCAAATATCACCCCACCTACCCTGTAGGCAATATCCTGGGACTTGGGGTGGTGAGGGCAGCCCTCATCCTGGTACAGCAGCCAGTCCGGAAGTCTGGCTCTCTGGGTGATGTGCAGCCTCTTCAGTGGTCCTGGTGCCACACCCCATTTGGGTGGTGGAGAGGGACACAGCTACCACCATGAAGACTCCTGACTGGAGAAGGGCCAGGGCAGACCAGCCTTGGCCCCCTGGGCAGGCTTTGTGGTGGAGAAAGCTGCCAGTAGCCCATCTGGCTGGCCTAGCGCTGCTCTGGGAGGAACCCCATGCCCAGTGTCCCCAGGGAGGGTTCCAGCTCCCTTGGCAGCAGGCCTCTGTACAGCTCGGTGGCTTTTAATTTGTTTGTTGTGATGAGTCCATTGGCCTGAAAGGGCCCCATTGGCTCATCTGGTCACAGATTTAGGGCAGCCTGGCCCTTCCATCTGCTCCTGCATCGACATAGCTGCAAAGGGGACGGTGAAGGGGCGACGAGGGCAGGAGAGCAGTATTCTGGCTCTCTTCTGACTTCCATGTGAAATGGATTAATTTTAAAATTCTGGAAACTAATGTTTGAAAGGCATAGTTTAGGACAAATAAATATGCCTGTGTGGCAGATTGGGGTTGTGGTGTGGAGTGAGGTGCTGTGGATGGGGCATTGGCGCTGTGGATGGGGCATTGGTGCTGTGGATGGGGCATTGGTGCTGTGGATGGGGAATTGGTGCTGTGGATGGGGAATTGGTGCTGTGG